>VWZN01011119.1:98106-146859 GCA_013396955.1 Regulus satrapa
CGGCGGGAAGGGGGCGGGCGGCGGCCGCAAGCTGCCGACGTGCGCCGAGCACGACCTGGAGAACTACAGCATGTACTGCGTGAGCTGCCGCAGCCCCGTGTGCTACCAGTGCTTGGAGGAGGGCAAGCACAGCAAGCACGATGTGAAGGCCCTGGGAGCCATGTGGAAGCAGCACAAGGTGGGTCCCGACAGCCGGCGGGGAGCTGGGGTGATGCCCAGGGCTGGGGTGATGCTCAGCACTGGGGTTTGTTCATCGCAGTGCCCCAACGGCGGGTTGCAGTTTGTGGGACGTGAGGTCCTTCACGTCCGTCATCTCTCAGACTTTTCTCCCTTCTGAATGGTGCTCTTAGGTTTTTGGCCCTTCCTGACTTCCCACTGACCACACAGCCTCTGCTCAGGGTTGGAAAACCTAGACTCCCTCTCACGTTGGTCTCACCTTGACCAGTGAGGTTCAGCCTCTCGGGTCTCAGGCAGATAGCTGGAATTAGCAAGTCCATCTCACTTAGCTGTTCACTTTCCACAGGGTTCCTTGACCGTCCTATCCTCAGCCTTCCCAAACCCTCACAGTGGAAGCAGCTACCTGTGAGGAGACTGGGTAGTTGTTTCTTCTTTTCACTACCTCCCTTTCATCCAAAACTCGGTGCAAGCTGGCACAACCACATGCCAATGAGGGAGAGCGGCCCATAGCCCTCCAAATGTTTCAGACAAGGAGGCATGGCACAGATGATCACGGACACTGGATGTTCTCCTGCACCTTACAGAGGTCTCCTCCCACTCCATTCCCAAAGAAGCCAGGAGTAATGCTGGAGGGACTTTCATGACACCAAGATGGGGACTAGGGACAAGAAAAGATTTTTCCGATTCACATGTTGTCACTGTCTGATTCCCTCACATCCCTCACACTCACATGCTTCCCTGCAAGTAATGCTCCCTACCCCTCCCTGGATTCCTTTGTGGAGACATCAGAGCCATTTGCTTGGCCACACAGGGATTTAGTGAGGCCTGGAAGAGCTGGTGGGTCACTTGGTCATTTTTTCCTTGCTAAAAATAAGGCTTTGCAACCATGTGAGTAAAGAGCAAGATGTGGCCTTAGAAGTTGAAAAAGTGTATGAAGTTAGCTCTTTCTTGCTGAGAATGATGGACTGGAAAAATGATTAGTTGATACATATGAATGTACAGAGGGATCTTCAATACCTGAGCGGTGAGGACAATCCTTTGGAGCTTTCTGCTGTACTGGGGATAAAGGACTTCTGCTACAGCTCTGCAAAGAGCACTTGACCGGCTCTGCTTGCCACAGGATTCCCTTCTTTTTACTCTCTGCTTTCAGTTAGCAGTAAAGAAAGCACAGAGAGATCCTTTCAGAAACTGTAGGAAAGGTCAAAATCAAGACTGGTGTCATCACCCCTCAGTCAAGGAGTGGTTGAGCACAAGATTAGTCTGAGGTATTTAACAGGACAAAATATTTTGTTTCTATTTTAAGATCCAAAGAAGATTCCCCTTCTGCATCTGTCATCTGCATTGTTTATCTATCCAAGAAGTAAGGCAAACTTCTTCTGGAGGTGTTTCAGTTTGAGTGTTCTGCCAGCAGCTCAGCCATCATTACTGCTTAACACAATGAGTGCCCGTGCAGAGAAGTTCTCTTGGCCCAGAAGCAGCAGATTAAACATTTGCAGCTGCTGTTCACATCCCAGTGTCAGAATCCACTTCTGAGCAGAATTGTTTTGATGAGGAGGGTCTGAGTTCACAGTTCAAACGTGGCTGATGTTTTGGAGAGCATGAGAGACCAGGATGTGATGTATAATGGTCTACCTTGAGTTGAAACTCTTTGATGCCTTTCGGAACATTACAGTCCAGTGTAATCAAAGTTCAGAATCAGTCATTTTCTCTCTTTCCTGCTGTCAAATATTGAAAAAACCTTTTTCCCTTGTATTTTACTGCATTTTTTTTCTGTGACTGAGGTATCACAGAAAATGATTTTTCTCTTGATTTGCATATTCAATCAACGTCAAAATTCTAGAAATATTCTAGAAAAAGAAACCCTCAAAATTAAGTAATTTGGGTACTCTGAAATTATGCTTTTGTGAATATTATATTTTACAGAAAATGTGCTTGGCACAAAGAAATATAATGCAATATATAGCAAGGCAGTCAAAATCATCAGTTCGCATTCGTTCAGATAGATTGTTTCAGAATTAAATACTTCTGCTTAGAAATAGTTCACAGATACAGCCATTTCTACAAGTTTATTACCTGCAGTTACTTTGGCCAAACCGTAAATTACTTACATTGACCGGTATGCCAAACATAATTTAAGGTTTAAGTGTTCTCTCCAGATGCTCCAGGCATAGCTGGTAGAGGCAGCTGAAAGGTTTGTTCTTAGACCAAGAAATCTTCCTTGTGTTAGCCCTTTGTTTGGCTCCTCCTTTGTCTGCCCCTTGTACGGTGACCTAGTGGCAAATTGCAGAGTGTATAACCCTGTCCAGGAAGTGCTGCAGACCATGCAAAGAAATGTGCACTTACCCTCAGCTGTACTGCTGCTACCAAAGCTATATTTGACTGGTTGGCCCCTGTTAGTGGTGCAGGTTTCCCATTGCACTGCTGTGTGTAATTTCTCCTACAGAGAAAGTAAAATTGGTACAAAATAGCAACAAGGCTCCAGTGGCACAAATCTATGAAAATCCCCTGGTTTAGCTGGACTTTGTTATATTCACTTGCCTACAAAGTGCATCTGGACCAGCAGTTCAAGGTTATTAAGGACAATTCTTAGTCTTTTGTGGAAGTTTAATCCTTTCACGTCTTCCTAGCAAGTACAGTGGTACTGTATTCACATTTAGCTAGGACTTCAGACCTATGAATATGAGGAATGATGGGGGACACATTTCAGCTCTGCTACTTCTAAACAGTTAAGTGTACTAACGTACCAAAATGCTGAAAACACCCACAGCTGGATAGGTCTGTAAAGGGCAGGCAGGCAGCGAGTTGCAGGCAAGTGTAGGAGTCCACTTGTCTGCTTTTATTTCCTGACCTAAAGCCTTGTGTTCCCAAAAACATGTGGGCTTTATGAGAATTCAACACCAGGACAAGCTTATCTAATCAATAGTCAATCTGCTGCTAAAGAGAGATGGAGGGAAGGCAAGCTAAATGAGGATGAACTGTTTGGTTGAAAAAGGACATGGTCATTATCTGGTTCATTTTCTGAAATCAGAGATCTTCCCTGCCTATCTAGGTTTACCCTTGATCCCTGTGTTCCTGTAATTGATGCAGATAGAAACCTGGTACCCATTTCTAGCCCTCAGATTATTGGTTGCAAGACCAGGTATTAAAGTAAATACCTGGTCTTGCTATATTACCTGCTATATATTACCTGCTATAGCACCAGGTGGAATAGCATTTGTCAGGAGTTATTAGTTGTCCCAATCAATGGAGCTTGTTACATTTCAGTTGGACTTGCAGTAAATATTTCTGTGGTATGAAAGATTGCTCTGGGTGTACAGGGCATTTTTTATGGCTTGGTTAGTTTACTGAGGACTTAGTCATGTAGCTCCACTTGATTTTAATGAGAAGTGCATGACTAAATTCCTCTGATTTGCAGGATATCTTTTACAAATGCTTGGAAAAACAAAGCTATTATCTCTAAGTGGGTTTCACAAATGGATATCTGGTCTTCTATTCGGCTTCATGCTGCAGCCGAGTTAATGCAACCACAGGTTTTAATGAACAGATCAGTTTGCTTATGAGCCCATTAGACAGTGACATGGCTGAGTTTCTGTTGCAGTTCTCTGTGATGGGAGTGTGCCAGGAACCAGGAGTGACTGTGCTGATTGCCATTGGTATATATGCTACTTACAATTCATCTGTGGTGGTTTTCTACCACTGCTGTGATGTCCACATACTGTTTTTGTCTATTCTGATCTGGTGAAATGCACTTTGAGATGATTTGATGTTGGGGAAGTGGAAGTTTTACTTTTGTCAGGATCAACCATTGGTTTTGAATAGAAAGAAAGGAACCCCTGCCTCCCTGGGACAATTTGGTCAGGACAGTCAATGACAGAGAATATAATGCTTCTGCCACCTATTTCTTTCTTGCTTGCACCCCAGCTGCTTTGTCGTGTGCTGCTTTCGCCTTGTTCTCTGTCATCTTGGCTCAAATGTGTCCTGAGAGTGGAGCAGAACGTGTGAACACAAAAGGTGGGCTTCAAACTTTGGCAGATGTGATCAGCCTGTGCAGAGCTGACCTCAAGTTCTGATTGTCTGATCTGGCAGAAAACAGAGGCTCTTTCACGGACCTGGAGTTTTCTTCTGTGGCCTACTGTAGTGTTAATATTATCTTTTCAGGATTTTGTGCATTTACAAGGGTTTGTATAGGAAAATAGTAAACATTCAAATATTGTGAAATAGGCGCAGTACATTTGTTACTAATGAATTTTGTAAAGCACATTCTCATTTAGAATTTAGCACTAATGTGCTTTCAAGTGGCCACATTCCAGCCTCTTGTGCTCCAGTCTTACATATGTCCAGGGTTGCTCCATCCCAGGTACAGAACCTCAAAACAACATCAGCCATTTCTTTGAGTACACTTAGCTAATCCTATTTGGACTTGCAGACTTCCAGGGATCCATCTCGAGTAGCACAAATTTGGGGTTGACTGGGAGTTAATCATTCTCACAGTCGTGGTACTCCAGCTCAGAGCACTGGGACCCCTGGAATGTGTCACTGGGTCTGCCAGGGGCAAAAACACAGTTTCCTTCCTGTCCTCAACTTCATCCACAAGCCTCTGGTTCAGCTTAGAGATCTCAGCTGTTAGCTGAGGAAAGGGAAGGTTAGGCCTAGAGTGTGGACTTAGAAAAGACTTGTTCTATGTCCCTCACCAGTCAAAAGTTAGAGGAGGGTTTTTTTTCCAGCTTTTGCAGAAACATTCACCGATTTGTTGAGTTGGAACATGGGAAACTGGGGCCCCAAAGGGGCCATGAAATCTGAGGATGCCAATTTGTCTTTAAAGTCCTAGTGTATCTCAGTTTTGGATCTACCACACTTATAAAGATTTCAGACTTGGATGAAAAAGAAGTGTCATTTTGGAAAGCACTTGGGGATTTTTCAGCATGACAGATGTACTGTGTAAGTGTAAGACTACTACCTCCTTATACATGTGGGTAGCTGTCTTATAAAGAGGTGTTTTGACTTACCAAGTTGCTGCAATAAAGTGGAAAGTGCAGACACAATACTTGACTGCCCCCACATGCATATTTCACCCTCATTAAATCTGATTATGGTAAAAATCTTAACTCTTCTTTTCCAGCACAAACACTTTGTGAAATTAGGAATGCATGTAAGTCTTTTAGCACATTATTAATGATTAAATCCAAGAATTACTAAGAAAAGCATTTGCATTTTATCACTAACTTTTTCTTTTTTCTCCTCCTTTTTTCTCCCTTGCAGGCACAGCTATCTCAGGCTTTAAATGGTGTTTCAGATAAAGCAAAGGAAGCAAAAGAATTTTTGGTTCAGCTGAAAAATTTATTGCAGCAGATTCAGGTAACTGTAGAATATTATCTGTTTTGAAAATACATTAATCAATGGAACTGAGTAAATAATTTATTTGATGACTTTGTCCCCTGTGCTATTCTCATTTTTCCTGGAATCATCTGACCTTTCTTGAATGGATTTACTAGGTAAAATTATTCATCAAATAATGTCTGCAAGCCCCTCTTAGCTTCTAGATTGTTTGCTGCTTTTTGCAAAAAGCTGATACTCAATACTGGACATCTGAGCTGTGTTGATTAGTGTTTGATTGAATCCATTAGTCATGCTTCTAAGCTCCTCCCTGACTGCAATTACTTGAATTTGGCATTTAGGAAAAGTTCTCATTTTAACACATTCAAAATTTACTGCTACCTTTTCATCTTACATTTTCTAACAATGCACTAATTTCTGCAAATCATCCAGTGAACCTGCCTATTAGAATACTTGTAGGAACGTCTTACACGTACTCAAAAATACAGGAATATTCTACTAAAAAAAAAAAAAAAGTAACTGCTGCTAAATCAATGTGTCATTTATTGGAGCGTAAGTTATTTTCATGCCTGTAATTGTCCAGATTTAATAGCCAGAAAAAGGGCTCATAGTGAGTGCAGTAATTGAGGGCACAAACCCAAAATGAAACAAGCCTTAATTTCAATCAAATTTAGACTCATCATTGCTGGAGGTCAGATGATCCTCAAGGTCCTTCTTGCCCTGTGCAGTGTACCTGGAAATGTGCCACTGTAGTCTGAGCTGCACAGTGTCCAGGAGGGGACATTTGTTTTCTGCTGCAGCAATGCTCTACAGCAGTGGGATATTCATCATCTGCTCTTCAGTTGCCCCCTCTGCTGCTTGCTCATCTTTCATCAACAAGTCCTGCGCTTGTTAGTAACAGAAAACCAAAACATAAGTTCAGAAAGTTTATAATTTATTCATTAAAGTATTCCACTTTAAACCCCTGAGGATGAATTCGTAGCACAAGAGCTGCCCAAGCTCTTGGGTTGCCTCAGGGCAGCCTAACTACCCTCCCTCACAGTCTTCCATGGCCACAGGGGGAAGGGAACAAACCAAAACTGAGAAACTGGTAAAATTAAAGGACATTTAACTGAAATAAATCGGTGCAAAGCCACTGACTGGCACCTGTAATGTGCTGTATTTTGACTATAGTGTGAGGTGTCTCCCAGCTGACTTACCCATTTAACAGCTGTGTAGCTCAGTTGGTCTACTCATTTAGACTTCTTTCACTGTCCAAGGAGAAAAGACAGGCACCTCTAGAGAGCACTTCTTCCTTACAGGTATGAGCAGCTATTTTAGGGTGGGAATAACCTATCCAAAACAGTAGTCTATCACCAATCTTTCTTGAGTCATCTAGCTCCATTACAAATGCATTTTTCCCTCCTGAAACCTAGAAGTGGCCTATTATGACTATTTATGACTATGCTGTAAAATCCTTTAATGTGTTCCAATGAAATCACTGCCAAATTGCTCTGCATAAGGGAGCTGCTACAGTTGGATCAAAAGACCAAGCCATTTATTTGATGCTGCTCACTGCTTAAAATGCTAGAGGAGAGCTCAGAAGAGGAAATTATATCCAACAGTACCCTCTATACTAGTATATAGGGTAATATTGACTAATACTTAGCCAAGTCTGGGCACAGATCTGAATCTGACCCTCATGTGTTGAGCCAGTCTTCATCCTGAGCCTGAGGGAAACATCAAATTTCAGCAAACCAAAAAAGCAGGACTAGTCAGCTGCACATTGTATTCCTAAGTAAAATAAGGCTGGGGCATGGCCCCAAGATGATCACCCACACACTTTAACCCTTAAGGAGCTCCCTGGAATGGTTTCCACCCGTGACAAATTGCAGTCTTCTCATGCGATGTTCGAACAGCCTTTGATGATACCAGGGAATGCTCCTGGTAGTCAGGTTTGGTACAGCCACACTCTTTTAGGGAAAAGGTTTAGATGTGTCATAAGCCAATCTGTGCTTTTCGACATTTGGACAAAAACCAGGTTTTGTACTCTTATTTTGTGGGGGAATAGATGTAGCCTTTGTGCATAGGTTTACGGCCAGACACACATATTTCAGAGCAGGTTATTTACAGTAGAAATCCTATGACAGTTGCCACACACACATATGGACATTTATCCCTCAGCAAAAATGTATTTTAGTAATACTTTTACCCAAAGGAGCAAGCAATATGTACATTTTATTTTCCTTTCTCAATGCACTGCAGACCAGACAGCTATCCACACTCTTTATCTCCTCTCTAAGTTTGCCAGAGCTACCAGGAACTGTGCTTTTATCTTACCTGGGGCAGTTTGCAAATTCATAATCTACTTTTCCTTTCCCTGCTTTGCAGATCTGTTGTTTCCACTTTTTTTTCCTGCCTTTCTCTTCTCTGAGGTCACTTTTATATCTCTTGGTCTTTTCTTTTCAGATTCTGCCTGTTCCTCATTGCTCCTGTTGCTTCCTTGCTTCTCCTTGTTGCTGTCATGATCTGATTTTCCCATTTTCCCATCTGCTGTAACAATTTCATACTTTCTCACTTGAAGGAGGCATATCGCCAAACACCCCATTTGATGTGTGAGCAGAAAATGAGGAGAGAAATGATGCACTACAGCCACCGACTGATTCAGGCTCTGTGCACAAACCAGCACTTCAAGAGTAACGGGATGGAGATGGGCTTAAGGGGCAGCTGGGTGTGATACCAGCCCAGGGGGGAGAGATGCAAACAGGAAGAGTCTAAGAGAAACCTGTGAGCAGGAACTGAGCCATCTGGTGTCTCCCCACCACCAGATAAACCCCTGCCCACCTCTCACTGGCATGTCCAGGGCTGCAGCAGGGGCTTCTCTGGGAACACTGACCCTGCATCCACCAACTGGAGAATGGGAAGCACGGGTCATAGGGAGGGAAGGGAGCACAGTGCTGAAAATTTTGAACTCAAAATAAAGAAGACAAAGAAAATGAGTAGAAAATAAGAGAGAAACAAAAGAGCTAAGTGATAGTAATGAATTAGGGGAGTACAGTCGCTTAGCAAAGAGGCGCTTCTCCTTCAGTACGTTTTAAATCTTCTCTCATTTAATGGTGGGGTTTTTAAAATTGGGCTATTTGGGAGGAAAGCTGATCATACACCTAAACATCTCCTTGGAAGAGGAGCTTGAAAGTTTTCTCCTCCTAGACTTATGAGCAGAGGATGTGAGGGAGAGTCTTCCTTTCAGTGGGTACTACAGCAGTAGTTCCAGGGATTTATGTAATGCTAAATTGTTCCCATACCCTACTAAAGGCTCAGTGTTGTATACCTCACGCTGGTTTCTGCCTAGCAAAGAATTTTACCATAATGTGAGTAGAAACTTGCCTCTTTTTTAAAAAGCTAATCAAGTATATAGGTCCACTGCCAAGTGCTAGCTATTTTTTAAAAAAGTACTCGAAGCAATATACAAACCTTAGGGCTTTGTACCTCATTAATTTCCTTGTAATAAGCCAGTAGACCAGATTCTGGTCCATAATTCTGTTCTAATTGCTGTGGTACAGAGCCAGTGATTTCAAAGTTGCTACAGTGGGATAATTAAAACAGATTGGAGCAGAATCCTCTTATGTATGTATACACTCTGTATGTTACATTTAGCATTTCCATTATGTTGTACTGCATCTGTTGTCCGGAAAGTGCCAGTAAATCAAGGTCCTGAACAAGATAGTTTGTGGCTTGGCATCTTACTGTTTAATTTTATAGCATGCAGCTTTTACTGGTGCAGCTGTAATGAAATCGAAAAGGCAACAAAAATGCTGAGGGTCTTGAAAGGAAATTTTTTTTCTGAGCAGAAAAGCAGATATGAGCAATAGCTTAAGCTGCAAACTATGCTTTCTTTGATGGATATGACTCTCTCCTTGTTGTAGGAGAACGGGTTGGATTATGAAGCCTGTCTTGTGGCTCAGTGTGATGCCTTGGTTGATGCGCTAACACGGCAAAAGGCAAAACTGCTCACAAAGGTCACCAAGGAACGTGAGCACAAGCTGAAGGTGAGCACTCCTCTCATCAGCTCAGCACAGCTGCTGATAGATTACTGGCATGTTTTGTCAAGTTCCCCAGCCCTTTACACCATGAAATCTAGTAACCAGATTCTAAAGTCCTTCAGCAGGTTCCAGTTCAGCAGTTTAATGGAATTGTGCCTACGCACATTAAATGATGGATATACTTCAGTGGTCTGTTGAATCAGGCCATCAATCCTCATTTATCTGAGGGTTTGTTTGAGAGGTGCCTATCAGTGAAACCTGTGTGTGGTTTTGATTTTGGGACCTTCTGCCCAAGTAAACAGTTGTGATTTTGATATCTCCTCATATCTTTAAATTCAGGTAAGCCACCTCCCGAAATACATGAGCTACTCAAAACATATAAAAGAAATGCAGTAAAAGAAAATGGCAAGAAGAAATCTAAAATGGTTGAAGGAAGTGGCAGTCAAGAAATATTTAAATAGACACTTCTCTTACAATGCTGATCTTTATGTGATTTTGAGGCACTATAGTGCCATTCACATTAAAAGTATCTAAGACAGAAGGAAAAACGAAGTGGATTATCTAACATACCAGTTAACAAAATGCACCTGAGGTCAGCATTCAGCTTGCTTAACAAGAACCATCACTTAGGACATACTGCTGACAGCCCAGCAGTATATTGCTGTCACAAGTTGTCCTACAGAACAAAGTGCTATTAGACCTAGTCCACAGACACGTGGCAGCAGAATCAAGGACAAAATCTGAAAAAACGACATACAGCTATTTTATTTCTTAATGCCAGCAATGTGTCCTTAAGCAGAGCAGATTCAATAATAAATTGTCAAGAGAGTATTAGGGGTATGATCTGTGAAAAGTCACTCCAGCAGTTTGTCTCTAAAATGAAGGACTTTTAAAAGATCAGATGTTAGTGAAAATGTGATTGAAATGTGAATACTGTAAATGCAGAGACATGTTCTGTGCCCTCTCTGCCCCAAGCAAGCCTAATCTTTGAGCAATTAATCTGCTCTGAAAATTGAGATTCCCTGTGCACAACATTTTGCCAAGCTAATTATCGGTATTTACAATACAGAGCAAGTGAGTGAAACTGATGGAGATACGGCAATGGCCATATGGCAGCTAAATTAAGCATAGATTTAGCACACTCTCCCATTCCTTGTCTCTTCTGAAATAATTTTATACAATTTGCTACAAGCTGAGGCAATCGTAGAACTGTACTGATGTTTGTTTTCCAGGTTGTTTGGGACCAGATAAATCACTGTACACTGAAGCTACGCCAGTCAACAGGGCTTATGGAATACTGCCTAGAAGTTATCAAAGAAAATGATCCCTCTGGGTTTTTACAGGTATTTTTCCTCCCAATGTTCTGGGAAAAACAAAAAAGAAAATACGTTAAAGCTAAGTCTAAACAACACTTGTCTTTGTTAATTAGCCCCTTCCACCTCCAAGGCAGGCTCACTGTAGCTCCTATAAATACTGTCTAAAATCTCAGAGAGCCTGGTGACTGCATGAGTGTCCCCACAAAGAGATGGCTTTAACAGCTGCACCCTGCCTGAGGCGGGGAGTTAGTTAGTGGTCACACGACTCTCCTAACTCCTGATGTCTTTCCTCTTATCAGCCCTTCCTTCTGGGCTGTGACAAAGATGCTATGCAGTTAGTGATAGCTTTCTGAAGAATATTATTTTATTCTCACCTGAGAAACCCAACACAGGGCCCCACAGAGCTCTCTGATGAATTTGGAGAGGTCAGTGACTCAGCAGAATAGTACTTCTTCCCCTTGTGCTTCTCCCCTTTGCTTTCCCATGTAAGAGTCCTTTCAACACCTCCCCTGTAAGGAAATCTAGTCTGAAGGGGCTTGCATGTAGCTTTGCTTCACTGAGATAGTTGCATCAAGACCTGTGGCAGCTCCAGGTACCTTTTCTTTGCAAAATATGGCCTAGACAATAATTGCCTTGATTTGCAGGATATTGTTTCTCAGGTGCCAACAGTGAAAGTATCTATTGATGAGACAAAACATAACAGTGTTATTTTCCCATAAATTGTTTTATTTAATTTATTCTAATATGTTTATGAATTATTTTATTTGGCCCTAGTAGTTTTGTTGCCTTATTTATTGCCTAGAAAGAAAGGTACATCAAACAAACTGACCTGCACATGTGAATGCATGAGTGTCAGGGGTCTGTCAGAGCATGCCTGAAAAACAGGATGAGAATTAGCCAACTTAAATCTATTAGCACTCCAGACTGATTGTTACTGTCATGTCTGGTCTCAAGCAAGAGAGGGGAATGTTTGGTGTAGATTAATCTCATGATTACACAGATTTTAACAGGCGTTAGTTGGACGCTACAGGACAAACAAGACCTTTAGATCCTACCTACATGCTATTTAGATATATGCTTTACTTTCTTTTTGGCTTACTTGCCCTGTAACTTTTGTGGCTTCAGTTTTTGCAGCCCCCTCCTTTAGAAAAAAAACCAAAAAACAAACAAAAAAAAAAACCCCAAAAATACCCCAAAACAAAAAAATTTTTTGCTTTACTTTTCCCTGGCTTATCTAACAATGCTTTCATGACAGCCAGCAGACACTCAGGCACTGCATTTCTTTGAGCAACTACTCCTGCAGCCAGGATATTGAGACATTGCCAAGGGATCCAGCATCCCAGTAAGTGACTCTGAGGTTGCAGGAGGCTGTGGGATGCTCCTCCACCTTCTGTACAGACTGATTAGGAGCTGTTGGTGCAGGGGCTCAGACAGGAATGTCCTCAGTAAAAGTAATGAGGAAATGTATCCAAATTCCTGCAGCAAAGGAAAACTCTCTCTGTTATACCCAGAAAAAATTCCCTGTGACTTACGGAAGTTCACTGTCAGGGACTCCAGATACCCAAATAGTAGCTTCACTGAACTCAAGGACAGTTCAGTTCATTGACTTCCACAGAGCCAGGATTTAACTTCCACAAGCATCTGTTGTGATCATTTTAGTTTGACTTTTGGTCTGATTTTGAGTGGGCTGAGCTAGAGCAAGGCTTTAAAAATTGAATTGAGTTTTGATGTAATGGTAGAAAATCCATCATATATGTGAAAAGCTATCTGACAATTTATCACCCTCACTGTGAGTAATATGCACCTTCCTTACCATTTGATTTTTAAAATCCTTTAGCTTTCATCCACTGAATCATCTCTGCTGAATGGAGAGACTCAAACATTTAAGCCTCTCTTTGTGCAACTTCTTTTTAAACAGGAGAACAAAAGTAGACCATGCAGATCAGAGAACAGAGTACAGAATTATATGTGGCATTCAAAGGCATGACACACAACATAATCTTAACTGGCTTTATAAATGCAGTTTTTACTTTCCTAGCCTAGATGTGATTTATTTTGAAAAGACAAGATGAAAGGATGCAACATAAATGGACCTCACCACAAAATGACCAGATCTCATCTCATCTCATCTGTTTTGCTGTCTTAATCCTGTTTCCTTTGTGCTGTCTCACAGGCATTCTGTCATTTTTAATCTGTGCATCTGCCGTTTCATTATAAACCTGGTACTCTCTTTCAGATTTCGGATGCTTTAATCAAGCGTGTTCAGGTATCTCAGGAACAGTGGGTCAAAGGAGCCTTGGAGCCAAAAGTATCTGCTGAGTTTGACTTGACTCTGGATAGTGAACCTTTACTGCAGTCAATTCACCAGCTGGATTTTATTCAGATGAAATGTAGGGGTGAGCTTTTATGATTTTCCTTTTTCAGTTTTTCATGCATGTGTTGAAACAGTGCTGGGAGGTGTGAGAACACCGAAGGAGAAAAGAGGAATGACTTGAATTTGCTGGATAGTTTTGAAAGGTTTTCAGGAAAATTCAGGTTACTGGGTGTTTCCTGGAAAGGTATGCACCCCTCACATGTATAATCTTTAAGTACATCTGGTATGTCTATCTGAACTGAACAAGCTAAGATAGAAATACCAGATGCACTTAAAGATTGTAAAGATAAATTCTTCAGAGTAAGGTTTTGAAGATTAATAAAATATGAGCTGCATGAAACTTCATGCTATTTTGTACCATTCCTAGGTTTGACATGGTTAATTCAAGATACCTCTATCTTGTCAGAGAGAGCTGAAGTAGAAAATAAATATCACACACACATAGATGTTTGAATAGGGAAAAATCTCAGACTTTGGCCTTTGACTGGTATCTGGGCTGTGCAGCAAAAGGTGCCCATCTCAAAAAAAACTCACAAGGAAGAGATTTGCAAGGGGGAAGTATCTCTATGGCTGTACCACACAAGGGGAAAGCGGTTCTATGGCTATATCATTCCATGATTACAGGTATCTGAATAATCCTGATTGACAAGCTAGAGGGAGACCTGAGATTAAAAAATGTATCTGAAAGAAGAAGCTGATAAACAGGACATGCCACTGACATAAACTAAAAGGAAAATTAACATCATGAGCTTGTAATGGGGTTAGTTTATATGGAGCAGGATGAGAGCTGCATCAGAATTAGATAGATCCATAGAACAGTTGGGTTTGAAAGCCATTGTGGTCCCTGGGAATGATGTCATTAGCTTCTCTCAGTGGTGATTCAAGCTTTAATTATACATGTGGGTGACTGGAGAGAGGCTGCCAGAAGTCAGTGAATGAGTTAAGGATATTCATGTAGTGATGTCAGATGTGGTTTTTTTTTTTTTTTTNAAAAAATTTTGTTCAGCTTATGTGTTCTCTCTGGTCCTAATTCTGCATCTAAGACACCCAAGATGAAGTAATTAGGGTGGATAATTTGGCAGAAATTGTGGAGAAGCAATGAACAGTTAAAGGCCAGAGTCTGCTCACCAAGAATGCTTTGCATCTTGGCATAAACAGGCTGTGTTAAAGTTATTCAATAAACATCTGTGAACAGCTCCTTTGAAATGTTGTCAGACAGGCAAGTGGAGTCAAGAGAGAAGGGATATCACTGATAAAACTCCTCTGAATGCTGTCTGCACTTGTCTTTTTAAAATCAGTTTCTATTTAATGCTAGCCATATTTATTGTGAAATATATTTAATACAAGTCTCCCATCACTCTCCTTTACAAACATATGAAAAATTTAGTTAAACTAGATTGCTAATTAACTGCAGGTTGCCTGAGGTGAGAGCAACTTAGGTATTTGGCTTGTGGACATTCACCTGGCTTTAAGCTTGAAGACTTACAAAACTTTAATTGAGCCAGATTCACTTGTGCTTTATGAAAGATAAAGTGTTATCCGCTATGCTGTCATTTATCATAAGATGGCAGGGAAGCTTTGGTACTGAGTTAGGCACAATCAGGAGAAAAGAAGGAGATAGGACTTGCAGCAAACACCCTTGGGCTTTCCTCCCCAGAGGAAGGGCTAGCCCTCAGGAAGGGCTTTTGCTTGAGCTGTCTTGGTCTTGACCTGGGATTATCTGATGCGTGTCCCATCAGGTTGGTCAGCACAACTGGTGTGACCATGCACACACCACACAAAGAATAGTGGAAAGAGTGTTAACCTGGCCACCATTCCTTAAGGTGCATCAGGGATGGCATTATTCCCCTTCACACCTCTGTGTGCCCAAGCAGAACAAGCCACTGACAGTTCTAAGCTAGCATTCATGGATATTGGGGATTGTTTTGTATATAGACGAGTATTTATCTTTCTCCATTTGGCAATTCACCATTAACCATATAGCAAGTGTATTTCCACCTGAACTTCTCCATCTGACACTTTGGCCTTTTTTTTCCTGAAATTTTACTTATATGACCTCAACCAACTCTGCATTATTTTAGAATCATAAAATGATCTGGGTTGGAAGGGAACCTTAAGGATCATCTAGTCCCAATCTCCTGTAACAGTCAAGGACACCTTTCCCTAGACCAGGTTTCTCAGAGCCCCATCCTGCCTGGCCTTTAACACTGCCAGGGTTGGGGCATCCACGGCTTCCCTAGGCACCCTGTTTCAGTGCCTTACCACTGTCACAGTAAAGACTTTCCTCTCAATATCTAATTTAAATTGTTCCTTTTTCAGTTTGAAGCCATCATCCCTTGTCCTATTACTACATGCCCTTATAAAAACTCCCTCTCCATCTCTCTAGTGAGCCCCCTTTAGGTACTGGAAGGCCACAATATGGTCTCCCTGGAGTCTTCACTTCTCCAGGCTCAGCAATCGCAGCTCTCTCAGCTTGTCTTCATCAGAGATGTGCTCCAGCCCTCTGATCACCTTTGTGGCCCTCTTCTGGACTACTCCAACAGTTGCATGTCCTTCCTATGCTGGGGGCCCTGGAGATTGACAGAGTACATCAAGGCATTGACCATAACTCTTTCAGTGCAGCCATCCAACCAATTCCCTATCAGCTGAGAGGTCCATCCATTAAAATTCTTCTCTCTCCATTTTAGAGACAGGAATGTCATGTGGGACAGTGTCAAATGCTTTGCACATTTGTCCAGATAGCTGACACCAAATCCTCTTCCCTCATCTGCCACTGCTGTTACTCTGTCACGGGAGGCCACCAAATTTGTCAGGCATGATTTGCCTTTCTTCAGATGCACTATTTGCATTTTCTCATGCAGAGTGGTCTTGCATCTGGAAATATAGGTATCACAGAGTAATCAAGTCAACATTTAATGAGAAAGTGCCCAAGCTATTTGGCAAAATCACTTTGCTGACTGTAGGGAGAAGCTGCAGTTGCATGGTGATGTTTTCCTATTTATCACGATGGGCACTGGAACAGGTTGCCCAGAGAGGTTGTGGCATCTCCCTCACTGGAGATGTTCAAGAACTGTAGGGACACAATCCTGTGCCATGTGCTCTGGGATGTCCCTGCTTGAGCAAGGAGGTTGGACCAGATGTGGTCCTTTCCAAACTGACCTGTTCTGTGATTCTCACTTAAATATTTCTGAGCATCCAGTTTCACAAAGGAAAAATGTGTATGTCTCTTCTCATCTGCTCCTCTTTCTTCAATCCTACCTATGCCAGCACACCAACAAGTCATCAGTCTGCCAAATGTTGGTGTTGAGGTGAGTGTTATTAAGTCATTTTACTGGTTGGTCTGACAAGATCAGATGCTTTAAAGATGTCAGTGATCTGTAAAGGAAGTTTTGGAGAGATCTAGGAGAACAGGGCAAGCATGGTTTTTCCAACTGTGAGTTGTTTTTTTTTTTCCAAAAGCTTTGCAATGTAATATCTGTATTACTGTTATCAGTGCTCAGTACATGACTGAACTTCTATGGGTCTTTTTTTATGCTCTGGCCTCATTCAACCTCATTGAGCTTGCATGGGTCATTTAGAGTGAAAGCATGCTTGTAAGTAAACACTGATTCACTGTGTTAGACAAAGAATGAAAATGAGAACAAATCACATTACATTTGCTTTGATGACATGTTCATCTACATTACTGATGCACTCTCTATAAGCACAGATCTAAAGCTCATCTAAAAAAATAAAGATCATAGGGTTCTTTTTTTCAGAAAGAAGAAGCAATCTGAGAACAAATTAAATGTGTAGAGATGTGATAGGTGCAGAAGTAATGCTTAGGCAGTCATGTTGACCAAAGGGTCTCACTGAGTCCCACACTCCCTGGGCCAGCTGACCTGAGAGACACTCACACAGCTCTCATAGTTGCTGGCATCTTGAGCTTTCCCAGATAATTTTCTCTGTCCATGTTTTCTTCTCTCTGTTGCCTTTATTGATTTCCTTGGCACAAAATTCCTGTCCTCTGATCCCTGGCTTAATGTGTACCTCACATATTCTCAGTTAAAGCTATTGGCACAGGCAAATATGTGTTCTGGGTTTCTTTAGTTCATACAGCTATAATTGGCATGCAGTCTTGATTGGTTGAAAACCAGGATTAGATACAAAATAGGAAAATATATAGCTACTCTACTTTTCTGTACCACCTCTGAAATTTATTCACATACCCCTTTTTCTTGTCAAGTGACCGACTCCTTCCCTCTTCTGCAAACCATGAAGATTCCCCAGACACATCTCCCACAGATCTTCTCTGCTTCTCCAGGCATGAGCTGTACTGCCCTGATAATTAAAGGACAACTCCTTCATCTGTAGCTTTACCTCTGGTTCTTTCTGCTCTATGTCAAGGACTCAGCTCCTTGTGGTCTCTCCTCCTCTCCTAACAATGTCATGGACTCAGCTCCTTGTGGTCTCTCCTCCTCTCCTAACGCTGTTTGTGAGACACTCGCTGCAGCAGTGTTTTGCCAGGGCTGCACTGCAGTTTTGGAGGAAGCCAAAGTTTTCATGTTTCTGGGGATCCCGTTCCTTTGGTGCATCCAGTCCTTTAAAAACTAGCCTGGGAAGGGGGATGACAGCATTGCACCACCTGCTTGTCAAGAGGACAAAAGGCAGCATCTTAGAGCAGCCCTGCTGCACTCTCTGAAGGGACTACCCTGATCAGCCATGAGATGCATTGAGCAATGTGTTTTGGGAACTGCTCAGCTGACCAGAGACATCAGTCAGTGTCACATTTCTTATTGAAGGGTCACCTGCATGCGACCCTTTTAAAATAGCAGGACGTCATTCAAACTCATTAATAAGTCCCGCTGTGCCAATGCAGTGTAACTTCTCCCTTTATAGTTTTAATATTTTACTTGAAAAAAATCTCTTGAGAGCTTTAAATTGGTCAAGAAGTGGGACAGAACTGTAATTTAACATCTGAGTCCTTTCTTTTTGCCTGGCACTTAGCCTATATTTTTCTTTTCTTGGTCCTACTCAATTGCTTGTTGCTGTGAAGTATTTACCAGTGTCCAATTTATACAACTTGCTTTGCACTTTCTGATGATTTTTGCAAGTGTTCATTTTTTCTCCTCCCATTGGGAATTTGAGATCAAGGCAAATCTCTGCCCATCACATCCAGTGGAGAAAGCAGGAGGGCAGGTGCAGAGAGCATCATGCAGCAAAACTGCACATCTGCTTGGCAGGAGCTTCTTGCCTCTCCTTCAGGAGAGTTGTGCAGTTCAGGCCACAGGCTGGCTCAAAGAGAGCAGGAGGCTGATATGGATTACTCACAAAGCATTGAATATACAGCAAGACATTAAAGAAGCCAAGGAACTTCCCCATAAAGTGTGAGACTCTCACACTTTGGGCCAAAATTCACATTTCCATTGGGAAGTGGGAACAACAGTAGCCTGCTGGATGAAAACATATTTTATTCCTAGATAGCATTCCTCCTTCACAGTTTAAAGGGAATTGTAAAACACATACTCTCCCCCAAAAATTCTGCTCTTTTTTTTCAGCATTGTGCATAACATGAACAGTTCCTGAAAATCTTCTATCAGTGTTCCTAGGAGTTAGGAGGTTTTTTTTCAGAAGTTGAAAAGGTGAGTGGTTTATTCAGAAGCGAATGGCCATTGTCTATTTTACATCTTATAAACTTCAATAATTGGGTTTTCACGCAGTCTTGCCAGTAGGAGTCTCAGAAATGAGGAGGACTGACAAATGCCTCCTGAGAGGGCTGACCAGCTAGCAAAAGTTGCAGGAGTGTGGACAGCTGATAGAGCCCTATCTTCTCCCAGGCTCATCAGTCACCAGGAATACATAGGCTAACAAGCACAGACAAAACCCCTAAACTTAAAATGGTTCACCTAAAAAAATCCCATTACCTCTGAATTCCTCATTTTCAGGTCTTTGACTCTTGTCACATTTCTGTGACTTCTCCAGATGCAGTGTCTCCAAGAGAAAAGTCTGAACTTTCCATGTGAGAAAACAAGCAGGTTTTTATTTATGACACCCTTTGAATCATCCTTAAATATCAAGGAATGGGAACAAGGCTTCCTTTTCACAGAAAAACCTTCAAGAGCTAATTTATAAAGCTCTTTTGTTTCATTCTTCTGGGCTACCAACCATCTGCGTTCACTGTGGTGATGGATAATGCCAGCGGAAAGCCATGGTAGCTTCTGCACTGTTTATCACAAGTGCGATGTTGACTTTCATGTCACTTCCAAAGTGGGGGTGAAGTCTCAGCCCTTTCACACAGTAGCATCCATTTTCCCACAGTCTGCTTGGTACACAGAACATGAACAGTCCTCTTTTATCCAGAAACGTAAAATAGGACAAAAGGAACAGCTCAAGGGCTTAGCTCTCACACAGACAGAAGGAGGAAAATAAACTAGAGGGTCAAAGCAGAGTAGATAAAAGAAGAGCAAACTGATATTATTAAACCAATGAATTCTCAGTTTCTTCTAAGACATGATTGAGCTCAGCAGAAATGATATCAAGATATTGAATGGGAAAATTTAGCAGAAGACCAGGCAGGCTTTGTGCATCAGTTGCATCTTACTTAACCTGTATGGTTTTAAAAGTGCATAAGATACATGCCAGGTCTATACAGAAGAATTATTTTTCACTTTATAATTGCCAGTAAAGAGCGAACAGTGAGAGTTTGGTTGTGTTTAGGAGAGGTTAGATAGAGGTCTCTTTCCCACAGAGACACAGCTGAATGTTTTACTCTGTTTCTTTTTATTTTTAAGATGCTGGTCTGGTAAACAGTCTCTTGGTGTTTCTTCTGAGCAAGTCACTGAAAAGGCATGTTGGTAGAAAAACTTTGTATTTGTAATTTCCATGAGGAGTCTCCTGTGATGCAGAAGTTCCTTCTGCTGCCTAAACCATGGGACTTAGATAAAGTTTGCAAACAGAACAATTTGATTCAACAGTTTAAGTGTGGTTGCCATAAAAGTAACATATCCAAGGTGTTTTTGATGAAAACCTAGGGGGAGAGGGAGGGCAGTAACTGCAGTGAAGAATTGTTTTCCTGCTGTTGATGGACTTCAGGCTGTCTCAGCTGTGCTGGGAGGAGTGGCTGCTCTACTTGTTAACAGCCCACTCCTTTGTTAATGCACTGAGCTCCCTAGCAGCATTGCTTCTGCCATGCCACCCTGTGGCCTGAGACACCCTCTGCCCCTCCTTTTGGGGACAATGGTTGCTCTGCTGTGAAAAAGAATTCTTCCAGACAGTGACTCCTGGGAAGGAAACCACACATGGATTTCCTAGACTATAGTTCTTATGAGACATGACAATCAAGTCCAGATATGTTTCTGTTTACATATTTCAGTGAAATGATTTGTCTAACTGGGTAACAATATTTTATTATGTAATTTTACTGCCTTTTGTTTCAAGGAAGAGAATGGACTCTCTTCCTGACAAACACTGGTTTCCCTGAAAGGGGAAGGAGGTGAGCAGTCGTCGTGCTGCTCATGGCACAGACTAATGGGGTAGGGCAGAGTTACACTAACCTGTACCCAGTTCCTGTTTCAGTGCCACCTGTCCCATTACTGCAGTTGGAGAAGTGTTGCACCAGGAACAACAGTGTGACATTGGCCTGGAGGATGCCACCTTTGAGCCACAACCCAGTGGAGGGTTATATCTTGGAACTTGATGATGGAGATGGTGGCCAATTCCGAGTGAGAATTTCATTCAGCATTTATTTGTGTTTCTTTGTATGTGAGTTTCCTCCAGATACAGATTTGTTTCTGTCCAAGGGTGGGGAGAGGGCTAGGGAAGATGTGGGCTGTCAAAACCTCCCTAATTCCATTGTGTTGGTGGAGAAAGCTGTGCAGATGCTGCTTAATAGAAGGACCACTGGCTTAGGTAGGAAGTTTGTTTGAGGTTATTCTCAGGGCTCTTGCAAAGAGGGCCTTGAGGTATCCCCAGTGCATTCCAGAGTAGAAAGTCCCATATGAGCCTGCAGGAGCTGGAAGTGGTTCATTGCACAAACCAGAAATTTCTCTGAAGCCCCTACTCTCATCTGTCCATTGCACCCTGCTTCAACAGCTGACATTCTTGGTCCAGAAATGCAACTCAGTCTTTCCTGATTTTCTGAATAAAAATAAAAGCCTGCATAAAAATTACAGGATTTCTAAATGTTTCCCCTGCAAATGGATGAGACCAGGCTGGTGGAAGCTTTTCCCACTGTCATGCTGTGATGGAACTGATAAATACGGAAAGGCTTCCCAAGTGCTGTCCTTCCCAATCCTCTGAGTGATGCCACAAAGCGATACTCCTGGTTGCAAGTGCAGGGTGCTTATGGGCTCCCTTACTTTTTCAGCAATTCTGATAAACAAACTAGAGAAGCAATTCAATCACCTTTCTTCCAGCCATGTCCTCATAGAAGCTGTGGCCCCTCCTCCTCAGGCAGGTTTCATGCTCCTGTTGCTCAGGACCAGACTGGCCCAGTGCTTTCCCTAGGGGCTGGTGCCTCGAAAGCATCTGGAGATCGTTGTGGAGTACAGCTGCTCTCTTCACAAACAGGGAATTTTGCCAGAAACATATGATGGCATTTCTTCGGGAGCTCCAAACCGGCTCCTCCCTGGAAACCTAAAGATTTCTCAAGCTGAAAATGTCTTGGCATGGATCCACCTAAGAAGCTGCCAAACCTCTACACCCATAGGCACCTGATTTGGACACCCCTCATTAGAAGAGGCAGCAAGATTGGCAGGGCATTTTGAAGAGGGCATTGTGGTTTTTGGAAGGTCTCCTCAGTTCTTTCATCCAAGTAACATTTCAAAGGGATTTGAAGAGCCTGGTTTCTACTACTGGAAATGTGAAAAGATACTTTTGTGAATGGCTGCTGAGAGCTGCCATTAAAGTCAATATTAGTAGGTAAGAGGGTTATCAATGCATGATGAATGAAGAGTTAGAATAAGGTGTTAGAAGAATTCCAGTATCTTTTATCCAGTTTTTCCAGGATAAGCCTTTTAAAGTGGTATGCATTTCTCGTAAATAACAAGATTTCAGGCTGGTGCCTATCCAAGCTCATTTGTGTGGGTGAGTTTTGATACTGCCAAAGGTTTTAGGACTGCCAGCAGTGCCATGTTAAGATTTTGGACTGAAAAAGATACAAAACCATATAAATCCTCAGTTTTACCCATTAAAAGATAAAAGGTAGGCTTCTCTGCAGTGCCATTTCAATAAGGGTTTGCTGACCTCATAAAGGGAGATTTCTATATCTGAAAGCAAAAACGTTGACTGCATTTTATCAATATTTGATGGGTGGATTTAAAGAACATCTTTGTTGAAGCAGAGAGCAACATTCTGCATAAACCAAAGCAGTGAACAGTGGTAAAAAAGGGAGTGGATTAGAAAATGTGAGAGTTGTTCAACAACTAAGAATTATTTTCACAGTCAGCATAACTTAGGACATGGAGGTAAACTAAATTCTTCTATTAAAACTCTTATTTGTCTCCATGAATGATTACCAGCTAGCTCAGGGCTCAAGAGATTTTGTTGTGTTTAGCAGCCACCGTAGTACCAAAGAGGACAAAAACACATCCGGCTGTAAACTGAAGCAATTCTTTCCTTATCCATCACATCCTTTTGAGTTTATATGAAAAAGCCTTAATCATCAGAACTATTAGGCATTACTGAAGTCTTAACTGAACAGGGATCTGAGTGGTTTGCTTAGTGACAGGTTTAAGTGCTTTGGTACCTTTGCTTTCATAAACCTACGGATTTCACAGAATCAGAGACATCAGAGGTGGAAAGGAATTGTCTTTAAATCTGGTGCCAAGACAGGATTTTCTAGGCTTCTTTCAGTTCATTGTAGCCTTAATAGTCTGATCCTCTTCACTGATCTGCTTAGATGTTCCTCCACCTGAAATATTTCACATTACAGAAGTACTTGCTTTATGATAAACACTTGAAGATTATTTGATGTCTCTCTTGTCTAGTTACTGTTCCATCATGTAATCCTAATTTTTAGGAGATAATTTTCTTCTGGATTTGCATTTCCAGGTTTCAAAATTATATTTTAACCTAGGCATGAAATAACCTTTGCAATAGGACAAAGCTGCACTTGGGTTTTTTTTGCATATATGCACCCTTTTTTTGTCTTACATAAAATAGCAACCATACAGTGTCAGATACTGGGACTTCTCTCCAAAACAGTGGTTTGGAGTATATATTTAGGATAAGAGGAGCATGAAGATCCTTTTGTTTTGTCTTTTATTGCATTACCATTCCGGCTTCATCTTCACCTTAGTTTGTCTCCAGTGCTACCCATCCTTGATGACTCCCATGCTGTGGCTGTCTGTATTATAACAGCATAACTCATACATCCTGGGAAACAAAGAGACACTGTTCACTTTTGGATTATATTTAGAAGTCTTAACTTTGTTAAACTATGTCCCTTATTCTCTCTCTCTCTTTCTCTCTTTTTTTTTTTTTTTTTTGGTATGTTTAGGAAGTATATGTTGGCAAGGAGACACTCTGCACTATCGACGGCCTTCATTTCAACAGCACTTACAATGCCAGAGTCAAAGCTTTCAACTCCTCAGGTGTTGGTCCTTACAGCAAGACAGTCATTTTACAGACATCAGATGGTGAGCTGGCGTTTTGCCACTTCCTAAATGGAAAGCTGCAGGTCTCAGTGGCAGGACACTTTCATTCCTTTACACCCATTAATGTGCTTGACATCTACTGGCATTTTCCATTATCAGTAACACTTCAGGCTTCAAGTTGTGTGATTTTAGTTAGCTGTAAAAGTCAAGGATCTAACTAAGATACTTTAGTGTACAAAAAGAGTTATGTAACTTGTGGAATATTTTTTGTTCCACTCTGTCTCCCTTTCTCCATATACCTTTGAGATTTGCCATTTCTTCACTACTGCTTCTATTTTCCTGCAAGGTTTGATAATACAGAGATGGGAATTCACGCTTGTTCCTCTGTAATTATACTTGACATCCATACGGACATTACAGGAAGTTCATCTTCATTAGTGATATTGTAATGAATCAAGAAGTACATGCTATTATCACTTCCACTTTTATGCTGTGTTGCCAAAATAGGCCAGTATAAAATATTTATACTCTAAGAGCTTTTGGGGCTTTTTTCCCCCTTCTTTTTAAAAAATAACCCTTCACTTTGATAAACCAGTAAAGTCTATCCTAACTAGCATAGACACAGCTAATCTCCATTTCCATTAAAAGTGATCCTGAACCAATTCACCTACATGAGCAGTTTCCATGTCATGGAAAAACCTTTGTCTCCTCAGTGATTTTCTTGTTACTGTGTGTGGACAGAATGTCACTACCCTTAGCAACTAAATTTTTGGGGAACAAGTGCAAATAATGTAAAGCACTTCTGAGCTGAAGAACAGCAGGGTACCAGATCAGATTAATCTTGTGTAGCTGCCTACAGTAACAAGGAAAAATGGTCTTTATTACCCGAGTGCAGTGGGGTCTTTACAAAGGCAGAATTTTATCCTTCTTGCTGAAGTAAAGCGGACAACACTTGGACACAGCCCTTCCTGATATAATCCTGCCTTTCCTTTTCCCCTTCCACAGTGGCGTGGTTCACCTTTGACCCCTCCTCAGCTCACAGAGACATAGTGCTGTCGAATGACAACCAGACTGCCACCTGCAACAGCTACGATGACCGGGTGGTTCTGGGCACTGCAGCCTTCTCCAAGGGCATTCACTACTGGGAACTGCACGTGGACCGCTACGACAACCACCCGGACCCGGCCTTTGGCATTGCCAGGATTAACGTGGTCAAGGACATGATGCTGGGCAAGGACGACAAGGCGTGGGCCATGTATGTGGACAACAACCGCAGCTGGTTCATGCACTGCAATTCCCACACCAATCGGTGAGTGCTGCCTGCCCGGGGGCTTTTCTCCTCACAGGCATTTTTCTGCCCTGCATCAGAGGCAGGGGTCTCAGCAAGACAGCTAGTCCAGCTCAAGGTACTTATTTTATTCCTTCTTAAAAATCACTAATGACAGCAATTGCACCTTACCAGCCTCTGTTGGTGTTTGTTACCCTCACTGCTATCAGTTTTTCCCTGAACTCTTGCCTAAATCCCCCGTGCTGTGATTTAAAGCCATTATTGCATGCCCTACCTGCATCAGCAGATGGGGCACAGCACAATGTGATGCAGGACTTCTCACAGTACCGGAGGGAGAAAGGTGATTGATTCTCTTCATTAGGAGGAATCTTGGCTGCAGATTGTATGATAATTAGGCTGCAGGTGTTTGTTTCCAGTTCTGACAGCTGTTAATGGTTTTGCTGTAGGTCACACTGAGGTAGATCATGATACAAGGGACTGTTTGGCAGTGAGGGCTAAGTGACAGCTTTTGTTTTACTGAGCCATTGTAGGGAAGAGCTTTGAAAAGCACCTCAACTAGTACAACCAACTTAGTCAGATGAGGATTCCAAAATGTCCCCAATCCACTGTTACCAAGCCTCTCTCTCCCACCACTCAAGAGGCTCTGTGCTCTCAATGCAACTGAGCAGTGGAGAGACATGTTCTAGCTGCAGGTACCTCCAGGGATGGATCACACAGAGAGAGCAACTGTCAGCACAGATCCTGTGTTGTGCTGACAGGGTTGCATGACCTTCGGTGCTCAGGATAGTTACCTCTGCCTAGTGCTGGCTTCTGTTCCATTGGAGGGATGCCAGACTGTGCAGGGGACACATGCTCAACTTTGCTTGAAGGTATCAGAGCAGAACTGCACTGCTCTCTTTCTGTATCCCATGAGAGGGTCAGCCTTAGCTGAAGGTCAGCTGGGTACTGAGACCCTTGAGAAGATCTCCTCTGAAGAGAATCCCAAGTCCCTCACTTATTTTGGAAAATGGTGTATTTGTATACCTATTCTATCACAATGGGAGATTGATTCATGAGTTAAATGACTTGACTAAGGATATGTAGCAGGTCTGTGGCAAAGCTGGAATCAAGATCTGTTTCATTTTCTACTGGCTGTCCCAGCAGGTCTTCTACTCTCACTGTCTCAGGTATTTTTTCTGTTATACCGAATTATTAAAATAAAGCTTTGCAGTGATTTTAAAAGCACTGAAAGGCAGGTGCTTCCTTAGAGAGATAAGGTTGTGTCAACATGCACGGTATCCTAAGTTTGATTGTGATGTCTCCCACTGAATAGTCATTTGTACTCTACAGCATACCTGTGCTTTAAGTAAGTACACTGCAGCTGCTGGGAATTTTTGTTTAAAACATGGTTTGATTTTGCAGTTCATTACAGAGAGGTGGGAAGAGCCCTGTAGCTGGATCAAAAGGTATCTGAAGTCACTTGGATTGTTTTCCATGGGTCTAAAGGCCTCAGATCATGTCCTAAGACAGTATAGAGTAAAACAACAAACGTATAATAAAGAAACCAAAAAGTTCTCTGTCCCTTTAACATCTTGATTCGATTCAGGGTGGAAGTAATGTTAAGCTGTATTAATTTTAATGCTCTGTGGAACAGCTTATGTTTTCTGGAAAAAAGCTGGCAACCATTCTGTGCACCACTGTCCCAGAAACCTATTTTATAGATTTGGTCCTCGGCATGCTCCTCCTGGCAAGCAATACACAAGCTAAGCAAAAGCTTTTTTTCTGGGAAGCACAAACAGTGGAAACACTTAGGATTTCCAATCATCCTCCTTAACCAGGAGAGCAAAGTGCTTTCTGTTGGTGATAGTTTCCCAGTTTTTACCCAATAAAACACAAAGGCACGTGCAAGGCATGGATAGACCCATGGAATATGTGTTAAAGGGAAGTACACTCGCAAAGGGCATGTAGTCTTATGAAATCACATGCGCTTCAATGAAATTAGGTCTAGGCATTATATTTTTAACTGTGACAGCCAACTAGGTCAGTTTTTTAACTCATTAGCTGTAATAGTCTTGTGGAAGCAGTTATTTTTACCTATTTGTTTTTCCCCAGAACTTGTGTCTACAAGTGCATGACAGCACAGTATCACAACCCAAAGCTAATTCATTGTCAACTTTTAGTCTCTGGGATGTTGTTGTGATGAAAGTTACACCTTATTAATAGTTTCTTACTTCCTAATCTTCGTGACAATAAAATAGGATAATTAATAAATTACTTGTTTCAAGGATAACTTGAGGTAGAGCTTGAAAGACTAATTTGTGTGACCTGTCACGTTCCTTTCACTCACAGCATGCAAAATTTGATCTAGCATGACTTCTGTAATGCTGGAAGGGGTATGAACAGAAGACTCTAAAACATGCAGAAACAGAAGGACCCTTTTGAGAATAGGCTGAGGAAACTGGTTAAGAAAACACTAGGGCTGAGATATAGGTTTGAGAGACACCTTGACATCTTGTTGTTCCCAGAAATAAGAGCCTGGGAGAATCATGGCTTATGATCCTTCCAGAAGCTATACCAAGGCACATGGAGGACAGGGAGGGAATTGAAAACAGTGAGCACAGCTTTACCAAGGCCAAGTCCTGCCTTACCAACCTCATGGCCTTCTAAGACTACAGCAGTGGACAAGGGAAGAGCTATGGGCAACATCCATCTGCACTTCTGTAATGCCCTTGATGTGGTGCCCCACAAAATCCTTCTCTCCAAATTGGAGACATATGGATTTGGTGCATGGACAGTCCAATGGATAAGGAATTGGTTGGATAATCACATCCAGAGAGCAGTGGTCAACAGCTACATGTTCAGATGGAGGTTTGTGACAAGTGCTGTCCCTCAGGGTTCCATACTGGGGCCAGTTCAATTTAATGTCATCATCATCAATGTCATGAAGAGTGGGATCAAGCGCACCCTCAGCAAGGTCACAGATGGCACCAAGCTGAGTGGTATGGTTGACACACCTGAGGGATGAGATGCCACCCAGAGGGACATGGACAAGTTCAAGAATGGGGGCCATGGGAACCTCATGGGCTTTGACAAAGCGAAGTGCACATTCCTGCATCCGGGTCAGGATGGAGGATGAAGGGATTGACAGCACCCCTGCCAAGAAGGAGCTGGGGATATTGGTGCCTGAGAGGCTGATCATGATCTGTCGGCATGCATTTGCAGCCCAGAAGGACAACTGTATCCTTGGCAAAAATTATCAGAAGGATGGAACATCTCTCCTTTGAAGAAAGGCTGAGAGAGATGGGGTTACTCACCCTGGAGAAGAGAAAGCCCCAGAGCAACCTGATTTTGGTTCAGTACTTAGAGGGCGTTTACAAGAAAGATGGGAACAGTCCTTTTAGCAGGGCCTGTTGTGCTAGGACAAGGTGAGATACTTTTGAACTGAAAGAGGATAAATTCAGATTAGCTCTAAGGAAGACTTTTTTTTTTTTACAGTGAGAGTGATGAAACACTGAAACTGGTTGCTCAGAGAGGTGGTAGATACCCCATCCCTAAAAACATTCAAGGTCAGATTGGATGGGCTTTTGAGCAGCTTGGCTTGGTTGAAGTTGTCCCTACTCTTTGCAGGGGGATTGCACTAGATGATCTTTAAAGGTCCCTTCCGACCCACGCTATGCTGAGAGGTGCTGTATGCCCATTAACAAGAGGGCACTCATATTCAGTACAATAGATCTGTTCCTTGGAAAAGTTCCCAAGAGCAGGACTACCAGGTGCCACAGGCATTACTCCAGCCACTACATGTTTATGGAAAGAAGGAGATGTAAATCACACTGAAACATTTTATACTGAAAAACAACAGCAAGTCAAAATCTAGAGTATTTGCATTTTAGTCTTAAAAGACCCTTGCAGTCAGGAGAGTCTCTTCATTGACTTCAGAGATCTCAAGAGCAGGTATTTTTCATTGCACAAAAATGCTACAACTGAATGAAAAATAATATCATTGACAATAGATATAATAAAGTTTTTAAGATGCTGCAAAGCTTGCACTTAAATTATTGTTAATGGAATTTGAACTAATTATTCAGTTTATTCAATTGCTCATGAATTGCTAAGATTTATTTTTAAATAATAGTAAACCTACTCTTCTTAATTCCTCAAGCCAATTAATACAATTATATTCTGCACATTGTCCAAGCTGTTACTGAGAACATCTTGGAATAACAGCCTCTGCTGTCACAGGCAGTGGCATTTTTCACAGTAGCCAAAAGTTCCCCTTTCTGTTCTCTGACATTCCAGGCTTCTGCACAGCACTTCTGCACTCAGGACTCATTGTTGCACACAGAAATCAAAATATGCAGGACAAATGGGATTTACTGGAAAAAAATGAAACAGTGTTGCCTATCTCCAGAAGTGGATTGTCCTTTGATAGATACTAAGTATTTATTAAGGGAACATTGCAACAAAAAAGTTGTATTTTCCTTTTACATGAAAGGTTACTGGGGTTGAGTCCTATAAGTGTCATTAAGTAGCTTAAAAATTGATTACAGTAAAGGAGCAGGTTTTTTACGTAGTGCCACAGAAGTGTACCAGGAGGGAGTAACATCAGTTTGAGTCTCTTGAGCTATATGGCTTCTTTCACCACAACCAAAACATTTATTAGAAAAATAATCCTGTAGTGCTGTCTAAATGGCGTACATAAGAGTGAGGAAATGTATTGCATAAGTTTTCTCATAAAAGAGACTCTCCCAGCTCTTCTCTTAGAGAAAACAACCAGGAAATTAGCCCCAAAAGTGCTTGAGTCCTCCGAGTACAGTTCCCAAGGAAAGCATGGGATGCTGAGCAGCTGTTCAGCCCCAGAAGAAGTCCAGCCTCCCTTGTAGCAGTGAAGAGCTTCTGCCTGATTCTGTCCTCCCTAAATCCTGCCAGAGCAAATTTCTCATCGCGGGGAGATGGCAGGGTAGGAATAGGGCAATCTCCCTGCTGAATTCCTGCAGAACTTGGGGCAAGAATAAAGGGAGAAGGTCCCCATCCTTCTGCTCTGCCCCCACACCCCTGTGGCTCTTGCAGGGGCCTCAGCTGGGTCCTGCTCTTTCCTGGGCTGGGATCTGCAGGCAGGATCTGTCTCATCTTCAGTGGGGCTGTCCCCAGGGGCAGCAGAGGAGTCACTCAATGTCACTGCGCAGCACACAGTTAATTAGCCCACAAGAAACAAATTAGCTCTTAATATAGGAAAGAACATCATCTCAAAAACACAAAGTTGCTGTTTCTGTTTCCCTAAGAGAATTGATGTCATTTAAAAGGATGGAATAAAATACATTTTAAGTAGAATCTACAGGGTGGTGTGCTACAATCAAAGCTGTTCCAAAGCAGAGAGAAAAAAAGTAATCTACTTGTAGTAACTCCAAATCATAGTACTGTTTCTTCCCACAATCTCATAGGGAGATTTATGATTGAGTGCTTTCTATTAAGGAAAAAAAAAACCAAAACCCCACCNNNNAGCTTTGTGTTAAGTTAGCCTAAAAAGATCTACATGGACATCTCCATCTATCACTTTGAGTAGATTAAAAGAATAAAACAAACCCCCCCCCCCCCCCCCCCCCCCAAAAAAAAAAAAAAAAAAAAAAAAAAAAAAAAACAAAACCAAAAAAAAAGAGAAAAAAACCAAAAAACCCCCCCCCAAAAAAACAGAGGTCTATATAGTGAGATACTCAGGGTAGGTAATCATTTTAAGTTTTGGGCTTTTAAGCAGCTTGGCTTGGTTGAAGTTGTCCCTACTCTTTGCAGGGGGATTGCACTAGATGACCTTTAAAGGTCCCTTCCAACCCAAGTTATTCTGAGAGGTGCTGTATGCCCATTAAAAAAAAAAAAAAAAAAGGAAAATAATTTACTTTGTGGCTTTGGAGAAGAGCTGAGAGAAACATACCTGCTTGTAGGAGCAGAAATCAAATCAAAGGAACCTGAGAACAGTGAATTTTCACATGTAACAACTCTCAGAGTCAATCCATGATTCTTAGCTATACTATTATTGTTTGAAGAACTTTAAATGGAGAAGTCAGAACAGTTTTCTATAATGTGCCTTCAGATGAACTGCCACGTGCCACATTTAGTCTAAAGGAAAACAGTTTGTGACACCTAGTGGACAAGAGGAAAATTTCTTACTCTCCACTATATTCTTCCCAATCATATCCTAATCCCCCCTCCTTTTTTTCTTTTTTTTTTTTTTTCCTACCTATTGTGATAAATTTTATGATAAAATACCATTAATCTTGTGAATGTTGTTTGCCTGAGGCAAGTGCATGGGACAAAAGACAGCTGCTTCTTTTCCTACTGCAAATTATTTGAAATCTGATTTACCCTGAACAAATTGTGTCAGGCTGTAAATCCATTGCAGAGCTCCATGATATCAACAGAACAGCAGTGCCTGTGGCCAATCCGCATATCTAGTGGATATTTTTGCTCGGTGTTCTTTAAAGTAGTACTGAGTTTGACTAACCCCCGAGTCAAAGTGCATTAATGTCAAATTGCTCAAGCGTGTAATGGCTGGCTGAGTCTGTCCTGGCAAGCTCTGATACTACACTAGCTCTCAGCAGCTGCTCCTGACACAGCCAATTATCACTGGTATTAATAACTGTGCCTGCACACTCGAGACATCTCCCAGTCCTGTAGCTGAGCACCTTGTCAATGAAAAGCTACACTTGGGCCTAATCAGTCCCAACTTCCCTTCCTCCCCGAAACCACTGTCTGTTGTACCTGTGCTGACTCCCTGGGCTCTGGAAATCTGGGTACCCTTGGAGCATGCCAAGGTGAGTAGTTGAACAGGAAGTCTCCCTCTCGAGCTGTCAGCAGGCATATTGATTAGAAATGAACACCTAGCAAAATAGCTTCCTGCTTTTTCATTTCCTGCCATGCATCACTTCACTGTAACAGGGATACTCAGAGGTGACAGGACACCACTGGGTCACCTCCCGGTTTGTGATTAGCTGAGGGAACCTGTTAGCTCTGGACTCTATTTTCACCTCTTAAATTGCAGTTGGAGGAGAGGTGGATCTAATTTCTCTTTAGGATCCCCTCATTAAGCTCCCATGGATGTGGTACACATGCTTCAGATGAAAATGTGGATCAGTCATTGCCAAATGCCTCAGGGATAATCATTTCCCCATGCTGCTCCACTCTCCCTTTGCTTTGTAAGGCTGGCTTGTCCTAGAGAGAGCAGTACAGTGCTCTGCCTTCACCAATAATGTGCTCTTTGTACCTTAGGACTGAAGGAGGAGTTTCTAAAGGTGCCACCGTTGGTGTTCTCCTGGATCTGAACAAGCACAACCTGACCTTTTACATAAATGGGCAGCAGCAGGGGCCTCCAGCGTTTGAAAACATCGAGGGCGTCTTCATGCCTGCATTGAGCCTCAATCGAAACGTCCAGGTAAATCTTCTGCAGTCCAGCCCCACTCACCCTTTCCAACTAAAGGAGTTGATAGCATCAAGTATAGGTAGTCAGTCCAGATAGGGGTTCTTTCCTTCTTGGGCTTACATCTAGGCTACTCACACTTTTTGGACTACATTTGACCTTCTGCCTTGCCTGACCAATGTGAGGAGTAATGCTGTAAAAGTATTACTCCTGTGCTCACTAATTCCTGCTCTGATTTTTCTGTGATGCTCCATTTGAAAAGCAGTGCCTCTAAAGTTCTCCCCTGCCACTTTGACTAAAAACCATCTTAAGTCCTCCTAGATCTCATGTTTTGGAGATGATTAACAAAGGCAAACAACTGAAGTATGAACAGCACATTGGTAAGGAGAGCAAAAGCAGCATAGGTCAGAGAATTAGCACAACAGAGAAGACCTAGTCAGCACATCATTCTTGAGCTCTGCAATCAAGAGGTTTTCCTCTTGGAGGAACTGTCTTTAAATATAATACATTTTTACTTCAAGACCATTGCTTATGGCTGGAAAACGGGTGTGGTATAAGAGAGAACCTGTGGAAGCACCCAGGAGCCTGAGGACTGAAGGATCTTAGTTAGGTCAGGCAACCAAGACAGCCAGGGTAGAACACTCATCATGTACATAGGCTCTGTGTGTCCCCTCTCCCGAAGTACTTGGGGTTCCTCCTGCAGGGATCCCATCCACCTTGTACCTAGCAAGCAGCACTTCTGGATACTTACAGCTGGTGGCTAGATTTAGGAAAGATACAGACACCTGGCTTCTCAGTCCCAAAGTATTCAGGACAGAAGGGGGAAGGAGACTTGTTTGTTCCAAAGACTAGATATCATCTCCATGAATAGGCTTGGTTTAAGCTTGGAACTGCAGTCCCACAGCCTTTTCCATGTAATTTACCTGCACTTTGCCTTCACAAATGCGCTTTGCTGAGGATGTCTCAGTTCTGAATCTAACGTCATTTCTTCTTTGTGCAGGTGACCCTGCACACAGGACTGGAGGTGCCACAGTCTGTAAAACAGCCCAAGTTGCCCAACAACTAATGAAGCCCCCGTCTGACACTGTGCTGGATTCTGAAAGCTTTCTCAGTGTGCTTTGGCACTTTTCAGTAAGTCAGTAAAAAAGCGTCCTCTTCCCTGACTTAAAACACTGTGCAGCATGCTGCTCATGGAATAATCAGCTGGTTAGAGCTAGGCCACTCCATTTTCAATTTAACACCCATAGGAAGCACATCCACTGGACTGGCACTCAACTGCAGATGGATACCTGAACATATCTATTCTGCATTGCATACATATGTACACTCATGTGCACACACACACACACGAACACATCTGTAAAGCAGAAGGTTAAATGAGTGTATTTTCTCTCTCATGGCTGGATTTGTGCTTAAATATTAGGGATACTGAAAAAATGGGTGAGACTGGAGGACAATGTATGTTGGAGCAGTTTACCAGTAGATGAACTGGATTCCCTTGCCACCGGAAGTCCTTAAATAAGGAGAGCATATATTTTGACAGCTGAAGCAGAGGTTATATGCTCAAGAATTCCTGGTTGTCAATCATGTTCAGGGGCTCAAATGAACATGAATTATTCCTTCTGGCTCTAGACTGCAGTAAGCTATATGATAACATCCCCTTAGAATTCAGTGGCAGAACTTATTATATGCAATGAGAACAAGATTAGTTCTCAAACACTGCCATGAAATAGCTGGGTTCATTTTAGCTAACACCATGATACATGCAGAGTTCAGATACAGAAAGTCAAAAGAAAAACATCCTCAATGTATTTTATTGTTTGTTATTTAGGCATGACTGCAGAGACACAGAAGATCTGATTGTGGTTATCAGCACAACTCTAGAAAATCAGTTCATGGGAGATTCCTTTGAACTGAAATGATAAGAGATTTATTCAAATATGGCACATGTAAAGTCTCCCACATTGAGAAATGCTGCTTTCCAGCCTTGATCCCGATAAAACCTGTGCAGCTGTAGTTCCAATGTAGCTTTGAGATCTGAAGCCTTAATTTTCTATTAGATTACTGTGAGCTAATTAATGTCTTGATCCTAATGAAACACTTGAGAGAGATTGATAGCAGCAATGCAAAACCTGTCCCTAAGAATTTTTCTGGATTGGGACATAAATATTTTGCAAGACTTGACCTGTGCCTGGTATCTCCCACGAAAATGAGCAGTCATTTCAGGTGCTGCCTGTGACAACTGGAGTCTGACTGACAGTGATCTTTTCTCACAGCCATGGCACTGTCACCTGCATACAGTTGTCAGAAAACCAAACATTGGTTTGCCTGTGTGCTTTGTTTCCTCTGAACCCGGTTAACATATTCAAGTGTGTGTGTGTATAGAGGCAATGCGTGAGGACAAGATGCAGCAGACTTGGTGAGCCCATGACATCTTGGCCTCTTGTCACTCTAACTCTGTAGAATTGTGGTGCTATCAAACATAAACTCTCAAATCCTATCAAGGTACTATTTTCTTTTTTTAAAAACCTGCTGCTTATATAAATTTTCCTCTTCAAGCATACGTATACGCACATGCATATTGTCATCAGGCATATAATTATTAAACCTGAAAACAAATATTCTAACCAAAATCCAGCTTACTGCTTTGCATTAAAGCTCAGCCACAGGACAAAAAGCCCAGGCCTGCCTTCAGGAAGCCTGCCAGCCCCCAGATATCCTGCTGCAGGCCCACTTCTGATCTCTATCTGGAGTATGTCACTCAGGTAGTGCTGAGGGATGGCAAGACCTCCCTGTGGCAAAGCAGCCAGAATCCTCCTGTGGCTCATTCCACCTCACCGCCATTGTGGGAAGGGAAAAGCAGCCCAGAACAGAGCTGGGCCATTGCACAGACACAGGGCAGTCTGCCATCCTGCTGCCTGTAACCAACCAAGCATCCTGTAGCCCACCTCTCCTGTGGAACAGCAGTGCACCTTCAGCAACGTCAAGACTGAAATAGGAAAATAAAAGAAACCCAACTATGGAAAAAACCCACCCAAACATATGCTTTTAAGTGAGGAAGCAACAGTACTTCCTTTAAAGTCTGGAACGGATTGTATTAGTAAACTTGTAGAATATGGAATAACTGTGCTATGCTTATCTTGGTTTTGTAAAGAATATCAGAGACCAACTGTGTTATAACCTTCGGTTTCATTCAATACCATATGAGCTCATGCAAGATTTTCTAATTAGCAGGTCTGTTTTAACCTACCTCAGCTAGAACGCTACCAGATCCCAACTTTCCTCTTGGATGTGCTCTTCTATGAACCTAACAGTTGTAATCATAGCATTGGCTTTGAGTATTGCTGGTCAGAGTAGTGTATGGGAATATTGTACATAAATTGCACATAGTTTTTTATATCGGGAAACATCCTGTGATAATTTTAATATGGAAGGCACTCCAGTTTCACTTGTATTAAAAAAAAACAGGGCATTGTTTGTTTTGGGACAGAACCTTTGTCTTTACTCCCAACTTCTGCAAAGGAAACTCAAATGAATTTACATATTTTCAATCTTCAACCATTTCCAGATGTTCTAAATTAATTCTGAATGGGTTTTAGAAGTGTTTGCAGTACTCAGTTTTCATTTTCATAGTTGCTTTGGTGTCAGTTCCTGGTGTATTATATCTTGGGGAAAACACATTGAGTGACATGTTGTTAATTTCTAATGAATATATGGACAGTAGGTAGGAACAGTGAGTAGAGAAGCTCGGTTTTTACCCTCTGTGCATTCTAACATTCACAAAAGTAGGGTAGCTACCATTATAGTCTCCTTTTAACCTAGCAGAAATGCAAATAAGTTAAGAGGAATACAGTTAGAGGTAGGCTACCTGCATTAGTAAGACTATTTTACCCTAGGTCAAAAACTAAACAAAGTGTTTGCATGTGTTGGTTGTGTACACAATCAAGGACTTACATTTGGCATGGCCTGTAGCAATAAACCAGTTATCCTCATAGAGTGCACTCTTGTGACTTCAGCTGGATACATTTTCATACTTTGATTAACAGAAATAATGCTTAAGTAGTTAAAATTACTCTAGGAATCCAATAATTCCACACATTAATATTTATTCAGAGCATGCAGGGACCAGCTGAACACAAAGCAGAGCAGAATTTTCCCTTTGTAGAACAGCATTAGGTGGGGAGAGGTGGGGCACTCCCACTGCTCTGTTCATGCTGGAGGTAGTGTCCTTCTAGTGTCCAGGCAGCTTCCCCAAGGTCCCTCTCATTATAAACCCAGCAGTTTGCACGTTCTTCATCTATAGTATCTGTTATGCCAGTTTTTGTTTCCTCCAGTTCCTTCCTTCAGGAGGCAGTCAGCCTTTAGTCCCTGCAGAAACTGTGTTGCTGACTGTCCAGGGAGAACCCAGGGAGCAGTAGAGTGGCATAGTTACCCAAGGGGACCACTTAGTGTGCTTGTCTTCCTTTTGCTCTCTCAGAGTATTTCTGCAGCTCTCCAGGGCTCCAAGCTCCTCTGGCACCTGGGCCCACACAAAGCTGCCTCTCATGGGACTCCAGCTCCTAGAGGCCAGGTTGCTTCTTACAGGCAGGAGAGCAAAGCCTTTTGCACTTGGCTAAATTCCATCCACTATGGTACAGAACCCACACAAGGTAGCTGTAAATTGATTTAACATTTTAAAAAAACCCACCAAAACACACAGGCTCTTCCTTTATTAACAAAACTAAGCCTGACTTCTGCACACACCAGTATGGAGCCTCTGAACAGCTGCAAAATAAATACAGCAGTTGAACTTTCTGTCCTGCAGAGCAACAAAGGACTCCCAGTTTTCACCTACCCCTGGGAGCCCCAGCCTTAGCCTTTTGTACACCTTCTTCCTGGCTCTTTCCTCTGCAAATTTCCATTAAGTTCAGGAGCACTGTCAGACTTCCCAAGGCATGCACTGCTATACAAATTCTACTTCCTTCTTTTCTGTCATCAACTTGAAAAGAGTTCACAAGGTCTCTTAGTAAGACTTAATGTCGATATAAGCACACATGTAGCTGACAATCCCTTGCTCCTTCTGCTGTGGAAAGGTATGTGCTGTAAAATAAATCTCAGCGAGGACAGTAGCATACTGTGATGTATTAAAAATTAGGAAAGCAATTCGGCTTCTAAAACCAGAAAAAATAGGCAAACAGCACTGTCACCTCCTATACTTGCCTATGCACTTAATAGAAGAAAATATATTGGATTGAACAAAATAAATAAAATAAGCATGAACTTACATTTATCAGAGTTTAAGAAAAAAGTATTAAATGTTATTTATTATAGGCATAATGTTCCATCACGTTGTAAATAACGCCATGGTAGTGTATTGCTGTAGTTTGTTCTTGGCTGGTGATAGAGTTCTGTGGTAGTGCTGTGTAAGTTGTTTTTTATCTTTTTTTTTCTTTTCCCTCAAAGCATAGTTAGTAAAGATGGCAGAGAGCACCCTGTATTCTGGTTTCCCAGTTGTTCTAGAGCAAGAAGAAATGCGAGATGCAGCTTTTTTGCCTTTTTTTTTTCCTTTCTTTCATGACAATATTTCTTAAGGTAAGAGAAATGAGATCAAGGCTAAGCTGCCACCAACACTGTATGAAAAACATTGTGTTTGCAACTGCCAACATGAGGTAGTGCATTTCTGGACCACAATTCAGATCACCCATCCCTGTGAGAGGGGATGAAGAATTCCATAACCTGGGAACAGCAGCTTTCTGGTACCATCTAGTATGTCCTTTGGTCACAAACTGAAATATGAGGAAGGAGAGTTGTTAGACCTTATCTCAGGCCTTACCAGCTTTGCAGCATTCTGCTTAAATAGCAAAACCAATAATTCAATTTTGAACTAAGCAAAATAATATGAAAACACCAGGCATCTTAGCTAGATCAGCTTTGGAATGGAGAATTACAGTTACAGATCAACCACATTGCAAATGTAAAGGGTACTTGACACTGAACACTACCAGGCAAAGATGAAGAGTCGTTTTATTTTTATTTTTTTTTTAAGGAAAAAGAAAGTGAGCTGCTTCTGGTTTTTAGTGACAACATTTCTGGTGGTTCCTCTGCCCAGTTTTACTGAATGCTGCACACACACAGCCAGGTGGAGCAGCAGCCTGAAGCACAAACCCATCATTAATAAGACACACTTGGTCTTCTCAGGTGCAGAAGCCCATATGCAAACCTCAGAGACTAGATGTGTGGGGCTCCTGCATCTTTGCACAATACAGGAGACAGATGTGTGTTTCACTGACAGAGGCACTCAGCAGCATTTCCCCCTTCTGTTAAACGACCTTTTTGTTACATTTATTGCAAACAGTTCCAAGCAGAATTAATTAAAAATTATTTTATGCTAATTGGACAATTTCTAACATTTTCTTGTGAAGCAGTAGATAGAAATATTTCTGGATCTTGATTGCATTCCTTTATCCTTCACCTCCCTTAAATGTTGTCAATAAAAACACTAACCTTCCTAGGTAGCATGGTGAGAAGACATTATGTGATGAATATTAAAAATAAATGCATGAGGTAAACCTGCTGTTATTTCTGACTGTTATATGAAGCATGAGTAACACTAATTTAAATGTTGGCAACTAAAAAACTGCAAAGGAATATGAAAATGGTGTTCAATTTTGGCTAAATGAAAGACAAGACGTTGTTTCTATGTTTTCTTAACTATAGCTTTTTCTTTTTTTTTTCTTTACTGTCATTTCCCATAGTTTATATGAATTTGGAGCTGGTGAAATATACATCTCTGCTGTATGTGTCTGTCACCAGATCAAGAGGAAAATACAAACTTTTATAATTTTGTACCTGTAGCAAACGTTTGTATTTTTTGAATTAGAAACAAACTGCTTTTTGTCTTTTGGTCCAACTAAAACTTCGTGTATTATTACTCTTACTACCCTTTTGGAAAACCTGACATATAAGTTTATGCTGTTTTACAGTTTCTAAATAAATTCTTATAACATTGCCAACAAACCCAGCATCAGTAGCCTATTAATTATTACAAATTATGATTTAAAAATATGATGCCATTACGTAGATGAGGCATTCATACAGTTGGCGTGCCTATCTCCTATTTACTGTTGATACTGCTTTGTTACCACAGTCAAGAATAATCCAGTAAATGGAGAAAGCCAAGAATGTCCTTCCTCAGAGCCACCAGCTGTGCCTCAATTTCAGACATATCTTGATTCAGTGGCAAGGAATAATGTCTCTTTCTCAGCACCTCTCCACTAGCTCTGGCTCACGTTGGTTACAGAACACCTGGGATAGCTGTGACCCACCTTGGACACTTTGGGAAATCACTCAGTCTCCAGAAGTTTCTAACTTCTGGAATAAGCAGAGGCTGGAAAGAACATCAGTATGTTCTCATTGGATAGCATTTTGGGTAAGTGTAAAAGACTGGTAGAAAGCTTGTCAGGGCAGGACAGACACAGACTTTGTGAAATGGTTTGAAATGACTGACAGTCTTGGAGCTGCACACCACTATATCAAGGAGATGGCCTGTGAGGGACTCAACAGTGCTTCAGAGGCAGCATACTCAGACCCCGCAAAAAGGCACTCACAAAGCCACACAGCCTGCACAGATATCTGTCAGTAAGGCAGAATAAAGCATTCTGACACAGTGACAGCAGCACCAAGGTAAGAAACAGGAACCTAGCCAAAACAATCAAAAGAAAGTACAGACAACAGTGTGGAGACACCATCAATCATCTTTTTTTCTTCTATAAAAAAACACACCTTGTCATCAACTCCTTTATGGCAAAGGGTTTGACTGGGAAAAAAGATTATCACTGAGCTTAACACATAGGGAAGCACGGAATGAAGATAGCCGCAATAGGAAAAGGCATGAGAAAGAGAGCAGATAAAGAGAAATCCTTGAATTCTTCCTTTATACCTCAATCCTCTACACAATTGCAGACAGAGGGCAAAATAAGATGTGCCCTGCTCTCCTCTTCCCATAATCAATGCTATTCAGTCAATACTGCCTTTCATGTATTATCAGCACGTGCTCCAAAACCAGCACAGCTTGCTGCTCGTACACTTGCATACCCTGTTCATCACCAACACGCGCCAGCCCAGAGTAACACAAGATGCAACAGGTTCTCAACAGTCCCATTTGCCAATGTTGTTGATGCATCTAGTAACAAAACAGCACTGAAAGTACCGTATTTACCTGAGCACAGCATTCCAAAAGAATGCAGCATGCCCAGCTCAAAACACCTTGGATGCAGGATATGGAAAAGCAAACCTATCTCTATGTAATGGAAGCCTTTCACGATGTGCACGCATATTAAACAAGTGTGAAAACACAGAACTTTGAATAAACTTTTTCTTTCCTTCCCCCAAAAACTTTCACATTCCACTGTTGATTTGGCATTTCAGTTTTCAAATTTTTAGTTTAAGAACTGATTTTTTTCAAGTTTTTACAGATCTTAAAAGCTCAGCTGCAAAAATTACACTCAAATCTGGTGAGGTTTCACTCCCAAATAGCTTTTGGGAGCTGTGGAGGAGGAAAGTGAACATTTTAACTTACCAAAACTGAGGGAGAACATAAAATCCCACATTATATACAAAGCAAGCTCAACAAAACTTTATCAAGAAGTGAGCAGTAAAAACTAAGCTCAAGGATTAACCAGGATTTATAAAATGCAGGTTATCCTATAACATCCAAAGCCCATCTGTTGCCTCAACAAGTCTTGATGCTCTGTACTAAATTCTTCTTAGTGGTTACACCTTCACATGCCATTGTGATTTGACATTTCTCTAATGTGAAATAAGTCATTAAGTCTGTAACCAGACAGGAATCTTAATTCCAGTTTGAATCTGCAACCAATACTGAGTAAGAAGAAATCAAATTATGCAATTACGAAAGGTGATAACAGCATTTAGCAACCAAACTCTGCACACCCCTTCTCTTCCTACATAGATCCGGAAACACTCCCTTCTGCTTTTTATCTGGCACTTGATCCCTCCGAGCCCTCTCCCTCCTCTTGGTCCTCTCTGTGAAGGCAGAGCCCTTCTCCAGGACCTTCAAGTAAGGTGGAAGGTTTTGGGGAGGCAGCGTGCCAGAAAGCATCCCTGTCTGTGGTGCGGCTCTCCCTGTCCCATCCTGGCAGGGGGCAGCCTCCGATGGCGCTGTTCTATTTACCTGCTGCAAGCTGACACAGGCCTCGGGGTCAGGGATCACCTTGCTCCGGCTCTCAGCCCACAGGGGTACCAGTACACTTAGAACAAGTCTCTGCAGTAAGGGCTATTTTCCTTCCCATGTGCACATCCTTCACTGCCAGAGCTGTTCCAACAAGCTCCACATCTCCTTACGACAAGGAACAAATTCTGTCGTTTAAATTACCCTTATATTTGTCTCCCCCTAAAATACTGAACTTCCATTTTGAAAGTGTTACTAACAATTGCCATTTCTAATGGATGTACCTTAAAAGCAACAAAATAAAATATTTAGCTACAGAAGACAGTGTTGTTCCAGAAACACCAGAATGCTGAATCCAAATAGCACCAAAAGGCATTTTGGAAAAGATTTCATAGAAAAACCTTCAGAGGCATGAAATCAAAACAAACACCAGTCAGCTGGGAACAACCAGTAGCTATTGAGTGTCCATGCTCATTTGGTTCAGTCTTAAATGGTTTTGTTTTTAAAAATCAACCAACCAAGCCACCAAACCACTGTTCCAAAGTGCATATTTGGAAATCACTACAGAGATACACAAGATGAGTGTGTAATGCTTGCCTGGGACAAAACTTCAGAAAAATATTATTTTCATTCCAAAGCAGCTAATTTTGAAACATTGAGAGGTTTTTTTCTGGATAGAGAAATTATTGTGCAGTTCCACTATCCATTAATAATCTGTAAGGATACAGAAACAGCTTTATGCCCAATAAATGTTTGTAGAACAGTAGAACACCTACTATGGTTCTGAGTAAGATATTGCTTTTTCCATATTCCTTCCATATGGAAACAAAGATATATATGTATATGTGTGAATACATTAATTTATGGATTAAATTAGTATTTTACTTACAGCCAGTAAGCTGATTCTACAAAAAGAAATGTTTTCTTTAGCACATATTGACAAATAAAAATAGCTTGTATAACCTTCTTTATAAAAAGTCTAATTTTTATTTATAAAGTGGTAAATTCTAATATTCACCCCAAGGCAGAACAGTACAGAAAAATCCTGCAATAACAAATCAGATTTATAAACTAAGATATGGTGGATAGGCAAAAAGCCCCAAGAAGTCTGTGTTGGTAGCAATGTGATTTCTCTTATGCATATTGTCCATTTCACTCATGAAGTTCATTTGCTAACTTTAGACGATTTAATTTTTTTTATGTCACGGCTTTGCAGAATCAAGGTCCCATTTTTGAATTTTCCAACTTGTCCTGCAGGCCAAATGCTAGGCACTGATTTCTTCCTTTTGGCCTTCCTGAAATAGGGAGAGGAAAAACAATAATTAACAGAATCAGCAGAAACACACGTCAATGCTTAATACAGTGAAAATGTCACCTATTAACACAGAATTTGGTGTTATAGAGTATCAAACCATAGTATGTTCAGACTTCAGAACATGTTTCCTTCATAGACGTGCAAAATTTGCAGCACATTACAGCATAATTTACATTTTTAAATGTTTAGAAACACAAAGATTTTTGAGTAGAGAAGGAAGATAGAGTACAGAGGGAACCTGCTGCACTAGGATTAGGAAATATCAACTCACTTTCAAGCCTCTGTATACTGTAGCCTGTGCTTTGCAGGAATTATTTCTTAGGGCAAATGCACTGAGCAAGTGGTGTCTCATGAGTCTGCCCACAGGGATTTTCATCCCTCTGACCTCCAGCTGTAGTCTTAAGATGTGTTGGGGCAGAACTGACATACTTTCCAGTAAAGCTGTGGAACTGAAGCCTCTGGAGCTACTAGGCAAAGAGCACTGTCACCATTTTTTGAGGAGCTCAGCACCTGGAGTTTTGTTGCACTGTGATGTATGATTTCTGTAGTCAGACTGTGAAATTACATAGAGGAGATACACTGGGGAGCCCATGTTAAAACCACCTCACCTCTCCTTCTGGTCTTTCTGCTTCTTCTCCTTCTTAAGGGAATCACCTTTATGTCCCTGTTTTCAAAGACAAGTATTTTAATGAAAAAGGAACAGAACATGTTGGTTAAAAAACCTCTTGCACAAATAACAGGCAGGAAGTAGCCTTTGCTCCAGAGAGCAGCAGGCACTTAAGGCAAGCTGGGAGACCTGACAGAACAAGTGATGTAACACATTATGGAACCACTGGCAGGAGTGCCCAGAGCCCTCCCTAATGCCTTATGGAAAGTACAGCCCACCCACGACCAATGTGCTGTCCTTGCCACGTGCAGAAGCAGAGGCTTCCTTCTGGAGCATGTGACAGATCTCAGATTTGCTACCAGGCAGGTGTGTCCTGTCACCCAGCTGAGGGCAGCTGTCAAATAACAGGGTTCAGCTGTGACTGGTGGTGCACTGGATGCACTTTGAGCCATATGACAGAGGAGGAGAATTAGGTCCCTGGGAAAGAGGGTGGCAGGAAACTGGCTGATAGAGCAATTATCAGCCCCACCAGCCTGCTCCCACCTACATGAGAAGGCTCCATAGGGAGGCAGAGAATAGGCTTAGAGCCAGATGGGCTGTGCTAGAGGATGGATGCAACAGAAACTTCACCCTTGCTTTAAATAATGAGTAAGATCCTAGATGAAATTGTGCTGATAAAAAAGCAGTTGAACATCCGGCTCTCTGTGGTTAGACAACATGCAACAAATTTAATTGGGGACCATATTGTTTCCTCTTAGGAGGAAAGGACAAAAAAAATCCCTGCTGATTTTGTGTCATCAGTCTATCAGCCTGAAAGGGTGAGGCAGTGAAACTGACCACAACACAAGCCTAACTCTGTGCCTTCATACTGCACACAACCAGCTTTACCAATGAGATTAATCCTGTGGGAGCCAGGAACCCAATCTACAGGGAGCAGCAGGGGTCAAACTCAGGCACACCTCTTGCACCTGAGGCATTATCTGTCAGGCTCTTGGGCTGGCTCCTACATGCTGCCCTTTTATTAGACAGAAAATTTCACACAAACCTTTTCCTTATCAGCATCCTTTGCTGCTTTTTTCTCTTTCATTTTCTCTTGGTAAATCCTGTAGTTCACATGTGCCTTTTTGGGGGGCTGCAACAAAGATTGGGAGGGATAGCGCTAATTAAATTTTCAAATAGGTTCCAAAATTATTCACACACTTGCACAGACAGTATTTTTCAGGTGGTGGCAAAACATAAGAAATGCTTATTTGCTTTGGGGTGAGAGGAAAGGACTTAAGGCATGTAAGGCAAACACAAATTGTATCTTTCTTGGTAAAGACATTAAAGAAAGACAATCATGCTCTGTTATCAGTCCTACAAAGTTTACACACACACTGAGCTAGGAAAAAACCCACATCCTAAGAAACACCCAGAACATTATTTTGTTCTTTTATACTAGTTGTGATAAAGTAAAAAATTTTTCTCCATCTTTAACTCCCTGTGAGAATGAAGTCTTAAAAAGTGAGCCCCTTTCTCCTACTATTTGTTTTCAAATTGCCTGATTAAAAATTAATAAATGTGGGTTTTCAGCCTAATCAGTCACATTTCATCTATATTTCATCTATTCCCTGATATACAACCATACAAATTTCCCAATCATCTACAGAAAATAGACAAGACAAAATAGATAATGCAAAAGTAAGGATGAAATGGGATAAATGTCATAACAGGGGATCTTGTGTTTTAAAAGAGTAATACCAAAGCCCCTCATGTTCTTTACTGCTTTTCTGCACTGTAACAGCTGGGTGACCTCCAGCACAAACCAAAGGACAATTACCTTGGCTCCCAGCATGATAGCACGCTCCCTTTCCCAAACACGTTGCTCATGCTTCTTGTAGCCAGTGATTCCAAACTTGTGCACTTCCAGGCGAGCCTAGAACATTACAGAAAATTGCAGGCACTTCATAATGTCCAACCTGTTGTAAAGTAATGCCTGGCAGAGAGCAACAAAGTCCTACTCCTGAGGAAATCCTGGCTAATACGGGAAACTGGCATGCTATAAAATAAAACTGAGTTTGGAGCTATACTGCAGAGCAGCTAACCACTGTCCAACTAATCGCTGGTGGTGAGGACTGTCAGGGGAACAATTTTCAATTCTCCTAATTTTACATAAAGTGACACGTGGAATGGATTTCCTCCATGTACAAAAATGAGCACTTTAACCACTGAGAAACGTGGATGGGCAGATGGTGGTTTGACTACACACATAAGTAGAGTTAACACCATACAAGCATACCTTGGCAAAACTACTAATGAATCCATAATCTTTTTTAAATCAGTGATTAAATCCCCACCCTTCTTAGCAGTACAGAGCTCCATGCAGAATCTCCAGTGAGAGATTCCACTGGATCATGACACATTCCTGAGCAGAGATTAGGCACATAAAACAACTTGCACAGATCTGTAAACAAATTAGTAGCTAAGGTGGCCAATGCTAGTTGTACTCATGTAAGAAGAGATGAGAATAAAAAGAAATTTGTTGTTCCAAAACCAGATGCCAATGCACTTTTCCTTCCCAAATGAGATGTCACAGATTTAAAACCATGGGACTGAAAGGACTATGCTAAACATTATGGGAACTCAAGCACTTTTAAACATCCCCCTCAAATTCTCACTGGAAGATCAGAAAGAAAGGCCACGAAGTTGTAACACACCTCTTTCCACACGGAGAGTTGACTGCTGCCCGCCTGCTCCTCCTTTGGCGTGGCATGCAGCCAGAATTACCTATTAGGAAATGCTCACCTACAACAGCTAGCCATTTCTGCAAGGGTTTCCCATCAGTCCCATTGTAGTTTTCTCAAGTATACACATACACATAACTGTACACTAAACTAGTGATATTAGACTGATCATACTGACTTACCTTTTCAAAGTTAAACTCTTGTCTGACTGCATTTTTCTCTTCATTCACTAGTTGGGTCTATAAACAAAACAAAACATTTCAAATTAATATGAGAGGTAACACCAGTTTAAATGATGATCAGGATAGCTTTTTGAAAAGCTTTTTGAAAGGCATTTACAGTGAAATGTAAAGTCAGTTGTACAGAATAATACAGAGGTTTCCAGCAGTATTTTTTTTCTAGCTTTATTACCTAGATCTATTAAAAGAGACAGTTTCAATGGCATTTTTCTAGGTAAGTAAAAGAAAAACTGCCACATGTGAGCTATGCATCACTCATATTTCCATTTCCAAACCTGTACCAAACAGCTAGTGTAGGATAGGACATAAATTTTAAGTCATTTTGTTTGAGGCAGTGCAGTGGTAATAGTGCATGTACTCACAGCTGAGGCAACATGCAGAACAAGCTTAGTTCCTAACTGCATGGACATACATTAGTGTCCATATCCAGCTTCACTAATGCCAGAGAAACAGCTCCAAAGGGTGCACTGTCAGCAAATGGCAGAACCCACTTGGTGCTGGCTGAAGAAAGCACTTGCTCAAATGAGCTCAGTGAAAACTACACTTTTTTTACTCCATGATTTACACAGAGACTTTTCATCAGCAGTTCTCCGTTTGGAGGGGGACTCTCCAGGGGGAACAGACTATATCCTAGAAAGAAAAAGAAGCACAAAATCCCCAGGGAAAGAGTTCCATGCTTGCTTGTTACAGGAGTGTCCCACATGGGACACTGTGGAGCAGTTACAAATCTCCCAGGGTTATTTTAGACTGTCTGCCTTCTGATTTCAGGGAAGCTGATGTGCTGAGCCACCTCTCTGAGTAGAAGCTCTGCCCATTCCCAAGCAGACTGATGCAGGCAGGCAAACTGCCCTATGTTCAAGAGATTACCCTGCTCACCTTCCCTGTTTGCTCCCAAGGGTACAATCCACCCAGAGGAAATAGGAGCACTACATAAGCATTAAAGCTGAACTGAAATACGTTTAATGCATTTCCTTTTCACTCTCCAGGACCTCAGGGCACAGTGAGTCACAGGTTCTGGCCCAAGGGTTACACCAGGGCTTGCTTCTGCATCCACCACAGCCAAACGCCTCTTGGCTCTGCAAAGGCTTCTATATACAACTGTGATTTCAGCCACAAATAACCCTGGTTATCTTCAGAGCATTTTGCTAAAAAGCCTAGGACCAGTATTTTCAGGTAGAAAAACTTAAGCTGTAGAGAACTTAACAAAAATTTTACAGGAAAACATGCTGGAAAAGGCACAGAAGTTTATGGATTCAAACAACTGCTTGAGTCTCTTGAAGTTCCCAATTCCGAGCGATCAAACCCCCCAACATCAGTAAGTCTGTCTGAATTCAAGATAGCCATATGTTGGCCCATCGGAGCTTATTTTAGAATGGGGTTCTGATGTTACAGCCATAAAGGCAACTCAAGGAAAACAACCAGAGAAGCTATAACATCAATCAACCCCTCTGCTCAGCTTGCAGCCAAACCTATCCAGACCTCCCTGCTGAAACAACCCAGCTACAGTTTTTGGTAGTGCAAAGCAATTCAGCAGTGACAAACCAAACCAGAGGACTCAGATCTAATGCTGTAATGCCTTCCCTCTCACACTACACAACACCAATCCTCCAAGAGAAATGTTACTTGCCAATGGCCCAGTGCTGCTGTGATGCCAAAGAGAAGCAAGTTTTGACGCCTCACATCCACAGCGACTGCCAGGAGCAGAGCAGCATACAAAACTCTTGAGCCCTGAAGTAACCAAGAGGCTTTCCATTTCTTTAACATCTTGCTGTAACATCAGGCCTGTCAAGAAATCAATTTCTCTTACTGAAATGCGCCTATTTCTAGTACAGGACTCTTAGCCAGAGATCTTCTGAAACTGAAAAAAATGGTCTCCACGTCCTGCTTCATCCTACCTCTGCTTCCAGCAGCTCCACTGGAAATCAGCAGGACCAGATGCCATCGAGCTGAGCAGGCGGATCGCGATAGCATCCCGGATTTCCAGGCAGCTGTACCAGCAGCAAGAGGCACACACCTAGACAGGGCAGGGGCTGGCGCCGTGTCCGGGGAGCGCACGGCCTTACCTGTGCTCCGCCGGCGGGCGCTGCCGAGGGGTCCTGCCGCTCCTTCCTCTTCCTCCCGCGGAACACCACGACCTCCACGGCCGCCGGGGCGGCGGGGGGCGGCGGGGCAGCGCTGGCGGCGCTCAGCTCGGCCCGCAGCTCCCCGAAGAAGCCGCGGGCCCCGCGCCG
>VWZN01011119.1:149986-166946 GCA_013396955.1 Regulus satrapa
TTTTCCTGCCTGGTAACGTTTCAAGTACCTTACATCCAAGCTTTGTGAAAGTCACAAGTCACTAAGGCCCCAGATGCAACTTTCAAGTAGTAGGGATTATTTTCTGTATGTTGATGATTGGGTTTTTATGTCAGTCATGGCATTGTCTTAATGAAGTTGTGAGAGTTGGAATCAAAGGTCTTTTAGTTAATACCTATTAATCATGGAGAGGCTGCAGGCAAGGCACTTCAGCTTTACAAGTCCATGTCTTCTCTCAGCTTCTTCCTGTTGGGTGGAATTAGGTAACATGGCATAGGGTGATTCGGGGATCTTTGCTGTTAAAGGGATTAGGGTAAGGGTTATTCTGGGGGGGAGGTGGAATTAAGTAACATGGCATAGAGTGATTTGGGGATCTTTGCAGTTGGATTAGGGTGAGGGGTTTTGGTTTGGTTTTGTTTGGTTTTTTTTTTTGGTGGGGGTTTGTTGATTTTGCTTCTTAGTTTCTTTCTGGATCACTCTTTCAAGCAGGTAGTATTTGTTCCTGCAGTCACAGAGTGTAGCGTGCAGACATTATTGAAAGCTAAGCACAAACCCCAGATGTTGCAGAAGTATTGCATGTCATTATTTTAGTGCTGTAGCCAAGCAGGTCACCAAATTGCTTGAGACAGTGTCTCATTCTTCATTTGTATGTTCCTAGCAGAAAGAGCTCACATCAAAGAAAAGAGATGAGTTTGAGGATATCTTGGAGGAAAGACGGTTGTCCAGTGACTTGAGATACGCGATGAAGTGTTACACCCCGGTGATCTACAAGGGGCTTTCACCTTGCAAGCCAAACGCTATCAAAAGTGCTGTTCTGCAGTCGGAGCAAGTTCAGTATGTTATCAAGCAGGTGAGTCTGGACAATGAGCTCTAAGATGAGGTGGACTGAACACAGCCAAGCTTTGCGTGGCAGCAGGGAAAAAGAGATTATTGCTGACCTCGTTAAAATTATAATTGTAGTTTGGAAGATAGTCCAGCAAATAAGTCTCTTTTGGCAGGAAAAAAATACTCGATGTGCCACTGAAACTGCCAGGTTCATGAAACACTGTTTTGATTTTGCATATACAACACTTTGCCATTAATTTATCCAGTGTGCCCGACTTCTTTTTGTTTCTTTCGTCTCCTACTCTGCTGTTCTCACCACAGAGCTACACAGTGAAAGACATGAGCATTCTTCTTCTTAGCAGACATTTTTGTACTTTGAGGGTGTCTTGTAGGAATTTTATAGGTTAATGATGGACCTATGAACAAGTCCTAAATGCTACTTTCACTAAAATGAGTGTTATATTTACAGATAATTCTTTGAGTTAGAAACACTGTTTAAGATGTAACCATATTTTTGTTTGAACATGAAGGGCAGTTACTACTTTATAACAAGTAAAGTATTTTATGGTTAGGCTGACTAATACTCTGCACTATGTTTAAATGCCTGAAATAAGTCTGTATGTTAGTTAACAGGGTAACTAATTGCAGTGTCCATAAAAAATAATTCCAAGTGTGTAGAAATGCATGAGATGATTTGGTTAGTCCTGAGTGACAGGCTATTGTAATTTTTTTTTCTATCTGTTTCTTTTAGTGGCAAGTATTACCTATGATACATCAAAATGTGTTATAATGTGACAAAGTAAAGTATGTCACTGCGCTACAAAATAGTTCTGTGTGTGTTTCCATTATGGATTGCTAAGTAGTATGAAAGCCAAAAATACCTTTCAACTCTAGATACACTAAAAATGTACTGAAAGAAAATACTTTACAGAGGATTTGACAGAAAGATGTTTGTGTGATGTTCTCTTCCAAAGTGGTTTTTTTGAGAGAAAATTATTTTGATTGATGTTTTCTGGGCTGGCATCAAGGGGTTGAAGCGAGTTAGCAGAGATCTGCCTTTGCAGCCTGGTTACCAGCTCTGCACTAGAGATTACTGGAAGTTTCTAACTGAGAGTGTCCTGGGCAATGTGCCCAGCAGTCTACGATTAGGGTCCTTCCTGCCTGGGCTGGGTTTGCACAGCTTTACACAGGCGTACTAAAACTTGTTCTTGTGCCAAATTGTTGAGGTTACTAAAGTTCAGTGTGGGAAGTTAAGGTCATTTGTTTGTTTTAGCTTGCTATATGTGACTGGTCTGGTTTTTTGATTTTTGATTTTGAGAAGTTCTTAGTTCCATGGTGGATTTGCCCTTAAATCACACAAGTGAACTGTATGGTAAGCCTTTTCTTGGTAAATGAGCACAAAATCTCTTCCTGCTGAATAACAAGAAGAATTTTTTGGCTTCCTAAGCAAGACTGATTTTCTCAGGCTTAAGTGGAAGCAGTTTTTGGCTTCTTTAAATGGCTAAAATAATCAGTTTAAACTGCATGTGGAAATGCTTAGGATGATGTGTAATGCATTTAAGAAAACACAATTGACCTAGTAGATACGATAGTAAGATATATGGAAGTAGATTGGAGGAGATGGATTTTCTTATATGTCACAAAATGAAAGTAATGGGTAAGCAGCACTGCCTTCCAAATGGAAATGTGCTTTTTTGGAGCACATTTTTGTGCACTTGTGACTGATTCCTCTGAAGTGCCATTCCTTTCCTTTCCTTCTCTGTGTTGAATATGTCTTGCTCCATAACAGTAAAAGGCTTAACTTTTCAATTAAATAGATTCAAATACCAGATTGGAGGGACGGCCATTTTTAAAGTTTGTTTCAAGGAACTTCAAAAGGGAATGTGTATGGCAACAGAAGAAAGATCATTGATATGCACAGTTGGTAGAGACAGTACTTTGTATGCAATTCATCTCTCCATTGCCAAAGGAATACATTAAAAAGAAATGCTAGTGTGATAGGGCTGAGGTTCTTTGTAAACTCTAACCCAAATGCACTTAAAATATTTACATTTTGACTGTCTCTACAAACACAAGCTTCATTTTACTATTGGAAGAAAAATGCACAGAGCCTTCTTCAGACTGATAATGTGGGAAATATTCTTTGAACTTACATCTCCTCTGAATATGCTACAAATTAAAACATTCATATGGTGTGTTTGGGGGGAGGATTGTTGTAGGCACTCTCCCTGCCATTGACATCTAAGCTTATTTTGGTCTTTGAGCAGCTTTAACTTGGCTTTGTCGTGTTGGCTGGCACCAAACAGATTCTGTATGCTTAGATCCATGCCTATCACATAAGACAAAATCTTGTGGACTGTTGAGTAGTTCTCCCATAGTAGCTATAGCACATGAGAATGGTGTGCATAAGCAAGGAGAAGGGAACAACTTGTCACTGCTCTTTTGCTTTTTCCTTAGTTAGCAAAAGAAATGGGAGAATCACCTGATATTATTCAAGAAGAAGCCACGGAAATCCTGGATGAGATGGGCCACCGTATGCAACTAGGAGCTGTCAGATTTTTTGCCTTCACTCTGAGCAAAATATTTAAACAGCTTTTCCAGAGAGTTTGTGTGAATGAAGAAGGAATGCAGAGAGTGAGTACTGGTGGGATGAAAAAGTTAAAATATTTTTAGACCAGTCATTTGGACAAGAGCTCTAATCATCAAATAGCAAATGTGAAAAATACGTGAAAAAAACCTGCGCTTGCTTTTGTTTATTAGTGCATTCCTTAGTAAACGGGGGAGGAAAGACAGATGATATGTAAGTATTTTAGAGGCAAACAGCTATCAGGATTTTTTGTGTATTTTCCAAATACTTCCCATGGTAAAGGGTACCACGTCCCTGTGATTCTGTTAAATCAACCACTGAGAGAGTGTTTTCTATATGGTATTAAAAATATATTTAGCTGAGTTGAGGGTCAAAATATAACATTACATGGCTGAAAGGGCTGGCTGTTCTGCAAAACCCTCATAGAGTTGAGAATGGTGAAGCACTGCACTCCTATGTGGCAGGACATGCTTTAGGTTTTCCTCAGTTTTCTCGATTTCCAGGAACTTTTTTCCCCCATTTCATTTTAGGATATTGCTGTTCTGGAGGGTGCAGTGCATTCCCTGAAAGTCAGCAATGTCAGTCCTGAGAGCCCCTCTTTGGTTTCCCATCCCCATCAAAAGGTCTTGGAATTCAACTATCCCAAGATAGGGTGCCCCTAGATTTTGAGTCCTGTGAGGCTTGTGACTCTCAGGTTGCTACTCTAGAAACAACTGTTCCAAATTTCCTATGGGTTGTGTGCTCAAAGAGGTATCGATTGTGTGGACAGAGAAACAACCCTCAAGCAAATGAGGTTTTGTTTGCCTTAAGCCCAGTGCAGATGTGTATTTGCAAATTTCAACAGTCAGTAAATAAAGGGACAATATTGTTTGCACTGTTTTTTTTCAGTTGCAACATGCCATTCAGGAATATCCCGTGGTGCTGCTGCCCAGCCACCGAAGCTACGTAGACTTTTTGATGCTGTCTTATTTGCTGTACACGTATGACTTGGCCTTGCCTGTTATTGCTGCAGGAATAGGCAAGTATGTTTTTAACAATGTTTTCAAGATTCTGAGAATTGGTAGCATTCTCTGCTAGCTGCAACTATAAGTAATTGTGTTTAACTTCTACTCCAAGTATGTCTTGTTAAATCCTCCTTGGGTGAGGTGCTTACAATCACTGAAAGCTTTTCATTTGTGCTGAGTCCTGTGAAAGGTGAATTATAGCAAGTTCACCCAGAAGTATCCTATCTGTAGATCTGAGGCTGAGGCAAAGATAAGGATTGTGAAGAATATTTCTGTTTGCTTTCATAGCCTGGTAACAGGCAAAAATTTGCCCAAGTGCTGCTGTAGATGCAGAACATTTTGTGATACTCCATACAGTTTAAAGTGCAGTCACAGCAGCCAGATACAAAGTACCTGACACCTCATGCTTGTTTCTGATGTGACTGATTCCTCTGAAGTATTAGCAGAACTTTGTGACGTGCTGAGAACAGAGCTGGCAGGGAGGTGATATGTCATATCGGAGGTCAGGATTTTTTGCATACTTAGTTGTGAAGCAGACAAAGCCAGTATATTTGTGGGAAGCAATTCTTGAGGGCTCGAATGGTAAATGTCTTCCGAGTTCATGTGCTTTTTGATAGTCTGGATGCTGTCAGCACTTAACTTGGAAACCTGATCTTGGAAGTTGCAGGTATCAAACAGGTCTCTTAAGCAGGGAGAAAACCACCTCAGGTCTGGTGCAGCACTGTAATATGCACAGGTAAGCTATCAGAGATCTTGGAACCTACTGCTTTACTGTACTCTGCTTTCCAATCCAATCAGGAAGTTAGGAAGACTAATAGAAGCTGTGGGAATGTGCTTGCTATGGAAAATGAGATTTCCCTGGTCTTTGAATTTGCTGCATCTGGGTGATGCAGGTTAGATTCACAAGTTGATGTTTCACAGCTGCCTTGATCAAAGTGTTGCAGTTTGCCTGTTGTGTATTGTTCAGAATCTGCTCACATGTTGTTATAGGTATTGGTGTAATCTTTTGCTGATTTGGATTAGAGTATTTTTGAGTTTTGGACCTTAAAATAATACCTTAAGAAACTATTCGTTTAGCTTCCAATTATTTTTTTTTTAATGATTAACATTTTTTAAATGCTTTGGGTGCTTCAGGGTCAAAGTTCTCTTGAAGAATTAGGGGCTTGTGGCTTGACGCGGCCTGCTCCTGTGTATTATTTTAAATTCCTCTGGGGAAAATACAGTTCTCTATGGCTGTAGTTGTATTTCCTAACTGCATATTATGTTAGAGGTTCAAAAGATGTGCTTTACAAACTCACTCTGAAAGCAGCACTTGTGCTGAGTGGAGAGACTCTCCTGATATAAGTGCTAAGTGCCTTTGCTTGGTTAGTTATGGCTTGGCGTCAAGCATGCAGATAGATCTGTGCTGTGGGGATCAGCTAAGGGAAGGTAGATGGTTACCAGTAACTCTCTAGTGCATCCTCATACTGTACATTAGCAGGAATCTAGCTGGTGCTGGAATGATGTTTCTGACACTTGTGGCATCTTCAGGGCAGTCGTTGTCAGTGTTGTAACTAGAAGTATGAATTTATTTAACTGAGTGAATATCTGTTCTCCAGTGTTTCATGGATTAAGGTGGTAAGAAGGTTGAAGTGGCATGTTCCCAGCTGATGTGTGGACTTGTTTTAAATGCATCCATAAGAATTTTGTTAATATTAAGTGTTTTTTCCTGCTTTTGACAAGTTAGGCATTGACTGTCATTATTTAAAACTGAAAAACTATAAAATAATTGGTGGCTTGGTGTACATCCCCCAAAAGGATGAGTCAGGATCATAGATGGTCTAATATAGTTTAATTGGCTGTCTAATTTCTTTGTCTTCTGGGATACATTCAGAAGGAACTGCTTTTTTCTAAAGATGAGTGAGACAATATAAGAAACGTAGTCTTTATTATGGCTGAACTCTGGCCATCTAATTTAGGAAAATAAATTGCTCTAAGTGAATACAGCTTAAAAAAATGGAAAGCATATTAATACATGCCATTGTTGTCTATATAAGTCTTGCTAGACAATTTGAAAGCAAATAAATGTGTTGGCAACAATGGAATCCTTGAAAGAGATCTTTGTGTTCTGGTAGTCAGTGTGCTAGAAATTTAGTGGTTGATTCTGCTGGCTGATATTAATCAATAAATTTTGTGTGTATGGTTTTGTTTTTTCTTTGGTTGTTTTTCAGATTTCCTAGGAATGAAAATAGTTGGTGAGCTGCTACGAAGGGCAGGTGCCTTTTTTATGCGACGTTCCTTTGGTGGAAACAGACTCTACTGGGCAGTGTTTGCTGAATATGTAAAAACAATGTTAAGGGTAAATAACTTGCTGAACTCTCAAAATATATACTTAAGAAATACTCTGCTGGAACAATTCTTATGAGATATGCAGGATGTCATGACTGTGTGACTGAAAGTCTTCATGGTGATCTGATTAACTGCTTTTTACCTCATATATGCTGTAAGTGAAGACTGCTTTGTTATTATTACACAGTTCAGTAAGTGATAAACAAATTACTACTCATCAGTTACTTTGGATTTTGTGCCCACATCTCATGACAGACACAAGGTTTCCTTAATTAAACTGTATGGAGTGGGAAATACAATGGGTGAATGTAGGCATAAAGATGACTGAAGTTAGATATGTGTGTCTTTAATTTAAAAAGCAACTTACTTACATTTGAAGTACTTCAAACTATTTGTGTGTGGTAAAGAAATGGTTTTTTCTGACTGGCTTTTTGTTTGTTTCACTTTTGAAGAGTGGCTATGCCCCAATTGAATTTTTCCTTGAGGGGACTAGAAGCCGCACTGCCAAGACTCTGACTCCAAAATTTGGTATGTTTATTTAAGATTGGTAGCTTATAATATTAGCATTTTCATTAATGGCGATGTGCTTTGTGTAAGTTCTTTGGATAGAAAGGGATCCTAAAGTAGAGGGAAATTGGGGAAGTCTGTCAGAGTATGGAAAACACCATGGCTGGGTTCCAAGGCCATAAAAAGAACAGCAATACATTTCACTTGCATTCTACTGCTTTTGTTCCCTTTGCCCCATAGCGTACTAAATTCAATAACTCTTCACCCTTTTCTTCCTATACAGTAGGCATCCCCTGGCCTAGGGGAGAGAAATTTGTAGTTCTAACTGTAAAAATAATGGGGAGTCTTAAAAAGGAAGATGCTGTGTAAGCACAGTGCAGTGCTGTTGAAAAGAGCACAAATAGCTGTCCAAGAGTGTTGCTTCCATTTCCCCTCTGTTTTGAGGCTTGGGCAATATCTTTTGCTTCTGCCCGTTTGAAGAGAGAACAGGCACAGTGCACACCTGTTAGCAGTTTCTAAAATGCAAAGATATAATTTTCAAAAGTTAAATTGCAGTTGCTTTTCCTTCTTTGAAAGAGACAGGTGATTCATGGTTTTATTTTTCCCAATTGGCAGGTCTTCTCAGCATTGTGATGGAACCCTTTTTCAAACGTGAAGTGTTTGACACATACCTTGTTCCCATCAGCATCAGCTATGAGAGGATATTAGAAGAATCTCTTTATGCATATGAACTCCTAGGAGTCCCAAAGCCCAAAGAATCTACATCTGTATGTAAATTCCTTAAGAACAGAAGTGGATGTATGCACAGCCTGTAGCACCAGAATTTAAGTTTTGCTCTTCCCGTTTCCATAGGGGCTGTTAAAAGCCAGGAGAATCCTCAGTGAAAATTTTGGTACCATACATATCTACGTTGGCCAGCCAGTATCCCTTAGAACCTTGGCGTCTGGGAGGATCAATCGGTGCCCATACAATTTGGTTCCCAGGTACCACATCTTCCCACGGTGTATGCACAGGAAAAACATTTGTTTGGTCTACACCTGTGTGAACTAAGGTGTTCTCTTGTGTCAGTTTTCATCAGATCTCACCTCCCTCCATCTGACTGTTCAGATTGCTGAACCTCTTTGGTCTGAGCAGAGGCTTATTTTGCTTGTGACGGGGTGTTTCTGAAATGAATTGGTACTTGTGGCTTTCCCTGACTTGAGAAGAGACCGCTTTAAAATTTAATGCTGATGCATGAACCAAGGCAAAGCTCAGTTTCTGAGAATATGGTGCTTTTGCCACTTAAAATTTTCACCTTTCTCTCACTTCTTGCATTATTCTTTCAAGCTGTTAAGTGAACGTGTGTCAGCTGTAGCTGTGACTGGATAGTGTTTCTTTTGCAATTTTTTCTGTAAAGCATAATGTTTTGAATTTTGTTTGAAGGCAGCAAATGTGCAGCATCAGTATAGAGGTCTGTGCTTCTAGTACTGTAATGCAGCTACTGATGGTTTGCTCTTTACTTCTGTTTTACATAGCACGTAGAAATGCCCTGAAGAGGTAAATCACCCTGCTGTAAAGTAATGGATCTGGGAGCAATATGAAATACTTGGGAGAATATGAAAATATGGGAGAAATAAAGAGACGAGGAATTTATATTCCACTTTTTGAGCTCTTTACCTTAAATTGCATTGTTTTTTTCCAGGCATCTTCCCCAGAAGCCATCTGAGGATATCCAAGAATTTGTCAGTGATGTAGCTTATAAAATGGAGCTCCTGCAAATAGAAAACATGGTTTTGAGCCCATGGGTGCTAGTTGCTGCTGTCTTGCTCCAGAATTTGCCAGCTATGGAATTGGAACTTCTAATAGAAAAAACCCTATGGCTTAAAGGCTTAACACAGACTTTTGGAGGATTCATTGAATGGCCTGGTATGCAGAGAAAGTGTTATTTCTGTTCCTCTTGTTGTTTATGAAAGATAAATTATATTTCAATGGAAGCGATGTATGGTAGCAGCTTTACAGAATTCTTTGAGTTATAAATGGATTTTAGGATATGCTAAAATCATGCTGAAATCTGACCGGTTTTGACTTAACCTGTTGAAGATAATTGAAAAACAGTTAAGTGGGAACAGAACAGATATTTTACAGTTGTATCATGAAGTGTGACATGAGAGGGAAATTATAAGGTGTTTTATTAGAGTACCAAGGTTTGTGTAGTGTCTGTCTGTCTGAACTCTTTGTGAGCCATGGACAGTCACCTGAGCTGCACCAGTTAACTCCATGTAATTCTCATGTATATTTCCTCTTTGGTACTGACTACAGTTTAAGTTGTTACTGGTCTCAAGAACTAGCAGAAACCAATGGGTGGAGGGAATCAAAACTTTCCGTTGTCTGTTTATTTTTAAATTTCGCTTTATCTCCAGAAAGAATGATGAGTTTTGAAGGGAAGGCTTCTTTGGTGGTTTTATTAATATACTTACACACACACACACACCCTTTTGTATGTATGTATCCATATATATTGGCTGCTGTGTGTGAAACCACATTCAGGTTTGCTTATTTAGTTTGTTTATTTTCTTAGCAACAGTGATTAAGCATTTGCTTCAGTAGAGTTGCAGTGTAGTCAGGGAATAGCAAATAGGCAAGGTAATGAAATGGAGGAATGACAACAGCCGAGTGGATTTTGTTGGAGTGTGCTGGCTATGCTCAAGGCATGAGTTGCATAGAAACTGTGTTTGTTGTTTTGGTTTGGAATGTTAATTTGGAAGAAGAAATAAATTTTAAAGGCCAGTTTGCTGATGCCAGCAACTACATATACCCTCTCCATTCTATGTTCTCCAAACAGCTGGTTATTTCTGCCTTTGTCATGCTGGTTGGCTGTTACAGGCAGAACGTTTGCAAAATTTTATATTCAAAACAGGAACTGTTAAATTACTTGCACAGACTTCTGCTTCCTATTGCGTTAAGAAACTTGGGAGCTCTAGCAAAACTGGAACAAAGTAGGTTGAAGGAGTAAATGAGATGCAAGGACACTCTACATGAAATCTGTATTAAAGGAAAGGGATATGATGGGTTTTATCTGTCAGAGGCTATATTGACTTGATATGCCTGTGGCACTTAGCGTTCAGTATGAAGTTTTTATTGCTTGATTGTCAATAGATTCCAAGTTGATGCAGGGAATGGTTCTCATTGAGTAGGTATGTTTGTAATAATGTTTATGTTAAGAATTTTTATAAATTTAATTTGGGATGAGGCCTTTCTTGTGTATGAGAGTTGATGAAAAAGTTTATAAAAAGACCTATACCTCTGATTCAAAATTCTGACTTGCAGTGTCAGAAATGCTTAAGCAGAAGTATAGTCTCCATTTCTTTACTAGTGAATGTATCCATCAAACAGATCTATCCTTTACATATTTGGAGGCTCAGAATACTTCTTCCAGAGACAAAGAAAAATTACGTTTTGTACTTGTTAGCAAGTAGAAGAACTCAAAGTGTTTTAATTATAGAAATGTCTGAAATTTGTTTTCTCCATGACATGCTCTGCCTCGTTTGCCAGTTCGTGGTGTGGACTGTATTGGAGCATCTCTCTAACAGAATGTTTGGTGTAGTGTCTGAAATACTGGTGCATTTTAGGCAGTTTCAATGGAGTTACACCCCCTTTTGCAACTTCCTGACTCTTTCATTTTCCTCCTAGATAACCTGTGTGCCAAAAAAGCAGTCCTGTCTGGCCTCACCCTGCATTCCAACATCGCTGGCCTTGTTGATGGCCACGTGGTCCTGAATGACAAGGGAGTGGAAGACGGAGCCGTAGGGGAAATCGTCTTCAGGCGCGCGCTGGCCGTGCTCATGTGTGCCACGTACAGGAACCAGCTGCTGAACGTCTTCGTGCGCCCGGCCCTGGTGGCAGTCGCCTTGCAGATGGCACCCAGCTTCAGAAAAGGTACGCTAGGGCTCTGAGAAGCTGCTGGCTTTGCTCCTTGTGCCACCAGCTGGGAGAGGAGCATCAGGTTCCTGTGACTGCTAGTGGGAGATATCCAGGACTGTTACACTTGGGATAAGGTGGATATGTTGTGAGGGCATGGGGATATTTTGCTAGCCTTTTTTTTTGTTTGTGTGCCCTTTGATTCTTTTGTAGGATTTGATTGTGGCATTTAATGCATGTTCTGAGAAGCCACAAGCCCCTGCTCTTTCCTTTTCTTAACCGTTGAATCAAGTGCTTTTAGTACTTGCTGTTTTGCTGTGGTTTCTGCCATTGTGTGTATGCTTTAAATTTCAAGTCCATATTTTATTTGAAGTAAGGATTCTCTTAAATAAGGAGTAAATGGCTCTTCCCTTGCATTTACAATATTTTTTTCAGAGGAAGTCTATAGCTGCTTCAGCTTCTTGCGAGATGCTTTTTCTGATGAGTTCATCTTCTTTCCTGGCATTTCATTGAAGGTAAAGCATCCTTTATACAAAAATACTGCTAGTAATGCAACCAGCTAAAATAGCATCTGATTCCAGGGCTCTGCTAAACAAGTGCTTTGTGAAAAACTCCTACAGGGATCTCACCTTGGTCTGTAAATGGGAGAACTTAAAAGGTGGTCATTATGTTGGTTGCAAAATGTTTTCTGAATCCACAAGGTTGCCAATACAATTTTTTCCCCATTCCAGTAAAAAACCTAAAAATCATGAAATTGCAAAATTCTGAACTATTAAAATTAACTGTAGCACAAGTTTGGCTTTTTTGCACAAAGCTGCCAGTCTTACAGCAGAGATCTAAAAATACATGTTAAAACTTTCCAGTGAAGTGTAAATGCTGGCAGGGTTGTAGCCTGTGAAGGTTTTTGAAGTGAGACCTTTCCTAATGGCATAATAGTTTCCCTCTTAGAGTCTAATGCAAGCTTTACTTGCATCCTTTTCTGCCTGAAAAGAGTTTCCTGTCATTTTACCTCCTGCCCCATGCAGCCATCAGTCAGACAAAGCCACTATTGCTCCTGCACACTGCCTTATTCTAGGGCTCAGTGTGCCTGTGTGCACCCCTAGCACAGCTGAATACAGGCAAGCTGGGAAAACTGCAGGCAGCCTTTGGCTCTCTGCAGGACTTGCTCTGTCAGTTTGTACACAAACCTGCTGGGTCAGAGCTGCCTCTGGTCCAGCCTGCTGGAAATTCAGGTGAAAACAAGTTTATCAGTATAAAAAACTGGCTTGGCCTCACACCTGGTATAAATTGGTATGTGTAGTTTTTATTTGGATTTTAAACTGATTACATGTGATTTTTATTAATGCTAAGGACAAATATATGATGGTGATAGTTATAATCTTCCTTGCATTAAAAAATAGATAAGTATAATTTTCACAAGAATGTTCAAGACTTGCAAATATATTGAAATCTCGTATATTTTTGTATAGATGAGAATTGGGCCTTTTTTAAAGGCTAATTGGTACTGTTATGTTAAATTTTATTTGTTAGCAATTGTTGCCTCTTGCAGCTTTTTTGAAATAGCAGAAAGCACGGAGGAGGAAGGTGGCTGGCTATGACTGACTTTGCTGGAGTCAGATGAAAGAGTTGCTGTGATGCTAGGGGATCTTTTACCCACACACCCACTCAACCCTAATTCGTGTGCCTGTCATGTCCTTGTCCCATCCCTTTGTGTTATCTGTTTCCCTTTTGCCCATATTGGCAGTAAAATGGTTTTGTCCTTGACGTTTCCATACTTTGTAACTATTTGACCATTTTGTTCTCTCTTTGGTAGAGGGCGGGTCAGTGATCTGTATTATCATTTATTGCAAACAGTGGACATGAGATAAAGGTGAACTCTTAGTTTAAAAATAGATAAATAAATTAAAAAACACCCACAAGAAAAAGCCCTAAACTGGACAACCTGACCCTGTTTTGACAAAATCCTGAGGGAGCTCAGGCTGGCTGTTGCAATAGCAGCCATGGTCACTTTCTTTGTGCCAAGGACTGTTGTGCATTTAGGAACTGTTGTGTTTAAGAACATGTTCCCACTGCCTTTTTATAAGGGTAGTTTTGGGAGACAGGAAAATTTTGCTTCAAGTCTCTTGAGAACTGAATTCAGAAATGAAAGTGGTGCCCTGATGTGGTTTCTGTTGTTAATTCTGTGGAAAATGGTAGCTGCACTTCTGTAAATGTTAGAATTTTAGCTATGCATTTCTCGCTCAGGATTTTGAGGAAGGATGTTTTCTACTCACAAAATGTGATGCCATTCAAACGAGTCAACAGGAGATTTACCCTACTGACAAAGGAAGTGGTACAGTGTCTTTCTTGTCAGCTATGTTCAGACCTTTTGTGGAAGGTTATCAGGTATGTTGTTCTTCAGAAAATGATCTCCTTTTTTTCCTGTATCTTATAGGGAAAGTAAGAGGGCTGAGATACTTCTGTGTAAATAGGCTGAGAAATGCAAAAGTTGAGAAATAGCGGTAATAAATCCTAAACACCACCCTCCCCCAAGGATCCCAGTTTTAGTTTTTGGCTTGTCTAATTTACTCAAGCAGTAATTACTGTGTAATGTGATGGCTCATTGTAGGTTTATAAGATCCGTAGGGAGTGTGCTGCTACCAGGTTCATTGTTCTTTTTTTATATGGAGATCTTGCTTAATTCACTTTATGTGGGCTATCCTGCCAGGTGTAGAAATGAGTTTGCATCTCCTACCTGATAGCTTTTATGGGAGTCATTAATTCCATCCATACCTCTTTAAATTCTTCCTGCTTTTCCTAAATTTTAATAAGATTAAACATTTACATTCCTGTAGTAAGCAATGCATACAAATCCAGAAGACTAAAATCTCAGGTAAGTCAGTATAAGATTGGTGAGACTGTATGTGTTTAACATAGTGCAATCTAGTGAGTGATCTGATGTGTGAGGTAGCTGGACCTCTATTCTGGTGTGCCCATTTTTTGTCATCTTCAGAGCAGGGATCGCTTTAAAAAAATTTAACTGGTTTTAGTTGTAAGAACAAGAATAAAAAATTTATGTCTGAGGTAGCTGTTTTAGAAATACTGAGTCTTATTTTAATATTGGGATCCTCTTATCTGTAAAACAGTAATAAAACTTTCAGATGCCCTATGCAATGGTACTGTTTGAGTTCCTCTCCTACGCTTTTCAAAGTGGAATAGTATTACTTACCAGAATGCACCTGTTTATAATTCCTAACTGACATTACAAGCTGACAATCTAAAAGAAAGGAATGCTCATTTTCTTGAAAATGTTAGTTAATTTTCAGATACCTCTCAAAGGAAATGAAAGAAGCATTTACTGAGAAGCAGTTTATACCTGGAGTCCGCAACTTTGTTTTTCAACTTCTCGAGAAGGGTGTGTACAGCTGTTAAGCAATATGATTTTACAAGAGTAGCCTGTTAATTGAAAATTATAAAAATTTTAATTGTGTTTCTACCTTCTCCATAGGGAGTACACAATGTTATGAAGCGCTGTCTTCTGACATGCAGAAAAATGCCTTATCAGCTCTTGTGCAACTGGGTGCAGTGAAGAAGAAGAAAATGTAAGTAATATTCGGTTTCTGGTGAATAGAAATCTCAGCGGCAATTCTTGATGTCTGAGCTCCTAGTAGAACAGCAGAACCCCGACTGCCTGAGCACCAGAGGCTGACTGGATTTGCTGGAGTCGTGGAAAAGACCCAATAGTTCCTTTCTATACGTGATGTGGAAATGGAATGGCATGCCCTCGTAGTGGAAAGACTCCTGTGGGACCTAACAACAACATGCATTAACTCACTAGGAGGCTGCTTCTGCTTCCTTTTACCTTTTGATTTTCAGATTTCTTCCCAAGGCTCTGATAAGAAGATAACAGCACTGCTTATTTGTAATACTGTGTGCTACAGTAAGTCTTGTCAGGCAATGTAAGCAGTAATTGGGAATACTGCTAGTTTTGGGAGACTTCAGCACTGAGCTCATCTCAAAGCAATTTAACTGAAAACTTAATAATTCGAGTCTTTTTACACTGTTCATGGTTTATAGGCCTCAGATTAAAACCCACCTGTATTATGCATTATTCTGTTATCAAATGAACAATATCTTCTTATTGTGTTTAAAAGTATGATCATGGAAGTCCTCAGTACAACAAGTCTCTGCAGAGTCTTGAGTGTTTCACAGAACATAGTTGGCAGCTGATGACCTGAGTAATTTCCTTATGCCTCTGTTCATGAAATTAATAGGTTAAGATAGATATTTGTAGCTAAATTCCCCTTTCAAGCAAAAGGAATAAATTGAGTGCAACAGAATTTGGAGACTGTGAACAAGAGAAAAGATAAAGAAACCGTAACTGTTCTTGAGTAGAAGTCTGACATGTCCTTAAATTTTATATGTATGCTGGTAGGATTAAAAATATTATTTAACTGTGAAAATGTCTTAATTCAGATTATTTGTGTAGAAATTACTGGAATAAGAAATATGTGTTGAGTAAACTTTTTTTTTTTTGTAATTGTAGGCCAAATGGATTCATTTATAATGTAAATCAAGAGGCTGTTAGTAAAATCCTGGACATGTTTGGTAAGTGTTCTCTAATTGATTTGAAGAGAGCTTCTGACGTTATAAATTACTTTGGACGATGCACACGTTAGATGTAGTCCTTTTTTCCTAGTAGTTCCATAGATTTAACTGCATAAAAACCTTAGTAATTTTTTTTTACAATGCTTTTTTGGTGTCATTAACTGCAGCTTTGAATCTCCCTTCTTTATTTCACATACTGTGCAACCCAGTGGCTGAGGGCAGTAAAGTAAGAAGTAGTTTATTGGCGTGGTGTTTATAGCATGTTGATCAGAAGTATTGAGTGTGGATTTTATTTTTATTTTTTTGTTAGATGCTCGGATACCTGTACAGAAACCTGTGGCTGCACGACTCTGAATGGTTCCTGATGCTGTGAGTGGATGTTAGCTCCTGCTGAGAACATGGACCACTGCCCTGCTGGAGCAGGGATAGGAACATATGGGGTTCCCCTCTTGCCCAGCCAGCCTGCAAGCCTGGGGGGCACAGAAGTGTTTCTTCAGCTGGACAGCTCTCCATTACCACTTAGGAATTGCTGCTGAGGGGCTTAGAGGTGTATGTACATCCTCACTGTGTTTTGTTTTTTAAAACAAATTAAACACCGTCTCTTTTTTAAAATAAGTATTGAAAGAGATGTGCACAGCAATGGCTACCTAAATACATTTTTCTAGACTTGTAACAAGGAATGTGATTGATTGGTTTCAAATATTTCATGGATGTGAAAATGTAACAGAAAATTAAAACATTTGCTATTAAAATTAATACTTAGAAAAAAACGTTGCTGGCTGGCTAAATGGAGGGCAAGACCCTCATGAATGAAGAGCACAAATCAAACCTTGGGCAATAACCAGAACTGATAAATGTTTTGGGTTTTGTGTTTTGTTATTTTGTGTTTGGGTTTTGGTTTTGTTGTTTGGTTGGTGTATTTTTTTTTAAGGCAGCTTGGCATTATTTTAATTACTTAATGAATGTTATATTTAAAGCTTGAATTAAAGCACCGTCGATAACGTGTCTATCGTCTCTTCTCCGTCTCACCGCTGGCTGCGCTGTCCGTGGAGGCGGCGGAGCTCTGCCCTCCTCGTCCCGGCTGTTCATTGTCCGCATCCTCCCTCTCGCTGCTGCCGCTGCGTCACGGAAGGGGAGCCGGGCCCGGGGCGGGGCAGAGCGGCGGGGCCGGGCCGGGCGGTGCCGGCGGAGCGCCCGCCCCTCCGGC
>VWZN01011119.1:167084-179204 GCA_013396955.1 Regulus satrapa
TGCGGCCGCTGCCGCCGCGCCGCCTACTGCGGGCCCGAGCACCAGGCGCTGGACTGGCGGCGCGGCCACCGCCGCTCCTGCGGGCAGCACGCCGCCGGAGGTGGGTCCGCCGGGGACCGAGTTCTTAAATGCTGCCGCTAGCACTGTTCGGTCGGCCTTCCACATCACTTGGATTTGCTGAGGTTGTTCAAAGCAGCAGGACGGCTGTTGCAGTTTTCTATTGTCATTAGTGTTTCTTGCCTTCAGGTCAGGGTAGCAGTGATGTAAATCTTTGTCGCTCGTGCAAAGTTTCTGCTGTGTAGTTTGCTGTGTAGCTTTTCGGGTGAAGGACGTGAAATACGAGACGTTGTGAAGTGGTATCTGTCTTCTGTTTTCTAGATGACTCGGCGGATGCAATTCCAGAGCATAACGAATTCCTTTTTCCAGAATATGAAATTTTGATAGAACCTGAGGACCCAGAATTTCCTGCTGACAGCACTGATGATGAACAAGGAGCTGAAGATACGTCAAAGGATGCAAAAGAACAGGAGGAACTTGGAGCTGCAGGCGTTGCAGGTCGGAAATAAAATGCTGCCTGTAATTCTTCCCAGTGATGTCTGATCACATCTTTGAAATATCACATACAGTGATTTTTAAGCATTCCTCGTAAACGACTGATGAAAAAAGGCTAAATGTGCGGTTGTTTTCGATGCTAGTTTATTGTAGACATCCCATAATATAAGTTGCTTTTACGGGAGAGGCTTAGTAAGCTCTGACCCCAGGAGCAGTTGAAGCAAGCTGTTGCTGCAGGTAGCTCAGAGTTACACTGTGTCCCTGTGTGCTTCCAATAGGTAAGGAACAACTCAAGTGAGGACAGGACTCTGAGCATCTGCTGCTGGATGCTGTTGGAATCGGGAGATTGTTAGATTGTCTTGGCTTGACTTAGTTTCATTTGTCTTAATGTATGGAAAACAAAATTTCCTTCTCTGTGATAGCAGAAAACTGGTTTGAGGATATTTTAACTGACTTTGAATTAAGCAATTGGAGTGCAGGCTCCTTCCTCCCTGCTCCCCCTAAATTCACAACGAGTTGGCTGCGACCACACAGGCTTCAAACACAGCCAGGGTGGAGAGTTTGTGGTGGTGCCAGGGAAGGATGCCAGGGAAGGGTTCCTGGTGGTCCCTTGCTGTGGTCCAAAGCTGTCTCAAGAGTGTTGAGTGCCCCCCAGTTGAGGTGGTTGTTGGAGAGTAACAGATACACTCTTCAGTGCTAAAAGCTGAAGTCTGGCACAAGCGCAGCACATGGGGCCTTTTTCAAATGTTCTATCCTGAAGGTTCTGTAGTCTCAGTGGTATCTGCTGGGAGCCATAATCTTTGGTAGATTAATTCCTTCCCTTTCCAGTACTCTAATACTGACATCTATGTTTAAAATGCAACTAAAACTATTAAATGGACCCTTGTGTGACCAGATCTTACCAAGCCATGAAAAGAAAAATAATCTTAGATTTATGCCAGGAATGATTTATGAAGCAAATTAATGTACATGTGCTAGTACTGTTTTTAATTTTTAGTGTCTTGTTTTAGCCTGTAACTTATTGTTCTTTTTTCTTGCTTAGATGAAGCATTTCAGTCCTTGGATGAAGAGACATTAGAAGCAATGGCAAAACATGAGACTGAAGAAGAAAAGATCTTCCAAATGTTTAAGAAACAAGTAGCTGCTGAACCAGAGCAGGTCAGTAGATGGAGTGGTCTTTGAACGTAGCGGTTCTGACGCAGCATCCTGCTGCACAGGCAACATTTCACTGCCTTTTTGTACCTAGTTAGAAATGGGGATGCCTCCTCATCCTCCACACACCTAACCCACACACTCTCATCTTCCTTCTGTGCTGAACTTAATTTGTGCCAAAGTAAGAGTTTAGCTCATCCAAGAGTTTTACCTGCTCATCCATCTTAAACTGCTGCTGGTCAGGACAAAATGGAATAAAGGTGCTGAATCCCCTGCAGTGCTGGAAGGAGCCACCATCTTGTGATGTGGTTCTAACCAAAGGAAATGGGGAATGCTGAACTATTCCCCAGCCTGTGGCCCTGTTGGCCTTCCTTCTCAGCAGAACAAAAACTGCAGAGAAAGAGCTCTGTCACTGTCACCAGCTGCACTGGGGGGGTGGCATGGCTTTTTTTAAGGTTGAAGGAATTTAGTGACGGCTTTAACATTTCCACTATTTAAAACAGAAATCTTCCCCCCATGTGATTTCTTACTGCTGCAAAAGGCTAAAAAGCTACATTGTCAAACAAAACCATGGTCCCTGGTTTCATTCCATGTCAGAGAAGACACAGGCCTAAATCCATCGAAGTGGTGAAGAAATTCTCTCCATGTTTTGCCTGGTAGCTGAGGGGTTGAGGTACACACTCACACAGTAGGAGACTTTGAGTCTGTTCCCTTCTCTGCTTTAGGTATGTGCCTCACTCTCTGACCATAACTGTACTGGTTGATCTGTCCAAGTGTCCTTTTGCTGATAATGCCTGATTTGGTAGTTACAGAAAGACAATATGTCTGAAAATACCTTTTTGACCATGAGGACAGTATGCTTTTATTTAGGTGCGGAACTGCAGACAGAAAGATCTGGATTGCATTCCTGACTGTGTGCAGCTGCTCCTTCTCTGTGTCAAGACTAACGTACACAACCTTGCATTTCTGGGTCCCTTGATTAGGGAAATACAAATCACTGCAAATGATCCCTGGATCACTGAAAAAATTAGATATGGATATTTGCATGATTCACATAGTTAAGAAAAGTCATAAGCAACCTGTCTTATTTAGAATGCTGTATTTGCAAATAATATTTTTCTATGGTTCTTACTTCAAGGAACTGACCTTTTTCTGCTCCATCTACAGCTTTATCTCTGTCACTAAACATCAGTTTTAGACCAAGATGAAAGGATAGTCATGAGAACTTAAAACTTCTGCTGTATTTCAGATTATTAGATACTGCAGAGAAGGAGAAGGTCCACTCTGGGTGTCAGGTGAAAACAGGCCTGAAGAAAAAGATATCCCAAATTGTGTATGTGGTGCCAAAAGGAAATTTGAATTCCAGGTATGTAAGCTCATTTAAAAATAATACATATGTAATGTGTTTCAGACTCAGGATCTAATTGTGTAGGTGTAGGCTTGTAATTCGAGCAAGAAGGTTGAAGCTGCAACAAACTAACTACGCTAAATGATTGTACAGAGCCTTTATTTACTCTTCTGTAAGTGCTTTTCACTTCACGATGCCCTTTATATATAAGTTTGGCTGGAAGTATTCAGCTGTAGAATTCTGAATGCTAGAGGTGTATGTACAGTGAACACAAAGGCAAAACATAGTTACTAATGGAATTTGAAATTCTGGGAGGCTCACAGATCAGGCAAGTCTTAACAAGTCAAATAAAACTGACCTAGAATCTCAAATTAATTTTATTTGAGCTGCCATTATATGTAGTAGCTTCATCTGGGATTTTGGTGTGAGAAATATAAATTTTTACACCATACGCAGGACTGTTCTTCAGGAGAAGTGGGGAGAGGGAAGAGGTCTGTGGCCTGTTTCTAAACCTTTTGGTTTTCCTTGAAGATTATGCCACAGCTCCTGAATCACCTTCAGGTCGACAGCCTTGGAGAGAGCATTGACTGGGGAACACTGGTGGTGTACACTTGTGCTGACAGCTGTGGTGGGGGAAACGAATACCTGGAAGAGTTCATATGGAAACAAGACTATTCCATGGGCTGTACTTTATGAAGCTGAGTCATCCAAGTGGAATACTTGATTTGTTTCATTGCCTCTTCACTTGCACTATGCAAACAAGTATTGGGCTGAAGTCACTGATAACTGTGCATCTTGTAACATAATAAAACTGCTATACCTAGACCTTGACAGCCTCTCTTGTGCTCCAGAGGAGTTTTTACTTCAACCTGGTAAAGAAGCCAGATGCATTTGTTCAGAAAGCTTCATTTCAAATCTCATTTCTGAAAGTTTGTTAAATAAAGATGAAAAACTTTTTGACTAGTGAAATGATCTTTTGTTGGTAATAGAACTTCAAAAACTTGAAAGATTGTGGTCTGTCAGGATTTTCATTGGGCTACTCAAAAATTAACATTCATTCAAAGCAGACTACTGTAAACCCACGTGAGTGTTTATGTTGAAGAGCTGTACAGGAGCTAAGACAAAGCCACATAGTCTTTTGCTGTAGAACTTAAATCCCTCCCCTTTCTCAACAGGTACACTAAACCTAACTTGGGAGTTTGTCACATGTTCTGATTGAGTGGTTATTTAAGATAAAATGCCCCAAAATTAAGTGTTTTATCTGACTTAAGACTATTAGCCCCATACACAAGTAGTTTAACTCAGTTATGTGGTGCAGAAGCAGTTTAAACCAAGTCAGCCCCGCCAGAACACATTGGGCTGGTTATACACTGCCTGCAGCAGCAATTTTCAGGCTGAATTGTATCTTAAGTCTGCCATAATTGGTGAAGTTTAAAAATAAGTGTCCTCTGCAGGGATTCTCCTACTTTATGACTGCCATATAGCTGAGGCAAGAGAAAAGTGAAACCATAATGCTGAGCTTTACTGTAGTAGTTGCCTAATTACTCTCATGGCTACGGCTCTATTGCAGAAAAGGCTTTTTTTGTGTGTTTCCCTATAGAATTGACTTCAGTTACGTATTCCCTTATCCTGCTCCAACCATTCATGGCTGCATGCCTGAGACTCTGTGGGGCCTACTGTGGGGTTTTTGAAATCATTGAGATGCTGAAAGTACTCAAATAAGCAGGCAGAGAATGCTGTACCTGGAAGTGCTTTCATGATCACAGAACTTAATTTCTAGCAGGGTATTTAGTTTTTAGCCCTGGTCCGTATTGAGAAAGAGCAAACTATCTTAAGGCACTGTAGACCAGCTTGACTGATTTTGTTGAAAACCACCCCATGGTTTCTAAGGGCTCCAAGCTTTCTGAAGAGTTGAAGAGTTTTGCACATAAGCTGGTAATAGTTCAGGTTCTGCAAAAGCATGGACAGCCAAACAGTTACAGTCCAGAGCTCTCAGGAACACTGATCAGCTCACAGCCCAGAGTGGCACAGCACTGAAGGTAACACAGTGCTTGAGCATATCCTGCACAGCTACATTAACAAAGAGCATCTTTCTGGAAAGATCCATGAATTAAAACAGCTGAGGACACAGTAGTGGAGAGAGAAGACTGAAGATTAAGGTCACACTCAGGATTTGCAAATGGAGCAGTATCAAAGCCAGCCAAAACTTAATTTTGTCTGGAATGAAACACCAAGTTAGTAATGAGACCCTTGTTTACATTTGGGTAAGTTTCAGATAAAAGCTGTTTGAAATAATGTGTTAAGTCACAGAGAGGTTACTATTACTGGAAATCTACTGAGGAAAGGGAGTTTATTTTTAGTTCTCAGGCCATTAGATTTCAAGCCTGGTTCAGAAGGAAGACTATGTACATACTGACTCCAGTCAAAAGGGCTTTGACATTTTACAGGAACCCTAATATAGTAAGGTTGTCACAGTGGGTAAAATACAAAAGTAGTAATTTAAAGAAATTCTAGAAGCTAAGCAGGGATCCATTATTTCAATTCAGTCACGTGCAGCTATTTAAGACTTGACTAAATCCCATCTGTTGAACAAAAGGCAACATGTACTCAAACACAAGCTTCTTTAACCAGTCATCTCTTCTGCTTTAACATACTGGAAATATTCAAGGTAGGCACTGCCAAGGATGTGACTGCTGGTATGCAAGCCAGAGCATTGCTAAGATTCTCTCAAAACATCAGTTATAGCAGCGCATCTGCTATTAAAAAAAATCGATTAAATAATAAAAAATAAATTCAATGTATTTCATTCTACTAGCTGGGTAATTTTAAAATTTATTAAGACAGTTCCCATAGTTGTATAAACAGGGTTTATTGTACATGTGGAATTGAAGAAGGAAAGAGAAGAAAGGTATATATTATATATATATGTACAGTGAGCCATTTTAATTAATAAATTTATTCTATCTTGCTTAATACTGCAAAGAGGGAATGTGTCTGGCACCAAAGAAATTTAAAACTGAAAAAATTTAAAAGCTAAAGTTCTGAGAATTATAAAAACCATGGTCTTATGGAAGGAACTTAAAACATATATACATGACAATTTAAGTGGTTTATACACTGAGTGACACAGTTGCATTTGTCTTTAAACCAACTTACAGATCTTCTATTAATAGAACTGGCATTAAAACTATTTAAAAGCTAGAATATAAATAAAAATTGGAGGGGCTGCTCCAGGAACAGCCCAGTAAAGCAACTCACAGTAACTCAATAGACATATTCAAGAATACAGTTCCCCTTGAGCATCAGGGAAGTAGGCACTAACTGGGAAATAGTCCAAGTCCTGGTGTTGCAGTTGCACTGGAAGTCTGTTTCTTGTTACTGCTGTGCCATACACAATACCTTTTAAAATATACCCCTGATTTCTCTGAAATGTGTAGAAACTGTTACGTTGTCTTTCTGAATCCCTTTAAAATAGGATAGATGTTTTCAAATGCTTCATAGATTTCTGCTCGTACTTTAGCACCTGGAAAAAGAGAAGGGATTAAATTAGTTTGTACCTTTCACCAAATACTTAATTTTAGCTTTTAGAATATGTATTTGGATGCAACTCATCTGTTTTTACAATCGTTTTAAACACATTTCTTAGAGAGCTTATGTTACCAGCCTTCTCTGGCTTAATCTGACAACAAACTTTCACTAGCATCTCTGTGACAATGCTCTGTTGCAAATGGAATTTTCATAGACATAATTTCCACAGGAGACCCAACAACAAAGCACAGCCCTGTGGGATGTTTGTGCAGAAAGGCCTGACTGGTAGAGCTTTTTTGGAGAGTGTGAGTATCGGGGAGGAAGCTCTGGCAATGGAGACCACTGCAGAGGACTGCATTTCTCCATATTCCTTTTGTCTTTGGGTCTTGTGGGCTTTTTCTCCACAGTAAGATACAGCATGAGAAGAAATGAAGGGAGTAGGTCGAGAACCCAAGGCTGAGAAGGTTCTAGAGCTCAAATATCACCCCTTCTTTGGTTGCTGTGTCATAGAGAATGGCAGCAGTCTGCAGCCAAGCTGCCAAACAAAAGCTAGCTCAGTCACACACACTCAGCCATAGAAACAGTCTTTCAGATGCCAGAAAGATCACCTGCATTCTTACAGCTTTTTGGGCACCTGCATACCTGACATGGGTTCGTGATCATTGTTCCTTTGATCTAGCCAAATGTGCTGTTGTTTTGTGCGTTCTCATCTGTTGAGGAATAGAGTGCAGGTAGCTCTGTGTGCAGTAGCAGTGCTGAGCTGCAGGTAGAGCTCTGGGTGCAGGACCCCCACGAAAGAGGCCTGAACTGCTGCATCTTTGCAAAACAAAGCCTGGTGCCCTCAAGAAAACCCCGTCTGACTGTGTGAGTGGGATGTGGAGTCGGGCAGGGCACCTGCTGGCTTCGCTGGAGCTGCCCACAGGCTTTGGTCCTACTGCAGCTGGGGTGGCTCCGACTGCCAGTGGCTGCTTGCTGGTTGCACAGGGAAGTTTCCTTAACATCACCATCCACAGAATACTCTGTTTAACTCTCCTTTCTCAGTACTGTCAACTATAAAGGAGAAGTACCTGGCAGCTTACATATCCCTGTGTATTCTCTGCTAATGTGTCTAAATCTCACCTCTTGGAGTAAGATACTGTCTTCACTTACCAGTTAAAACCACTTTCCCAGAAACAAAAATAAGCAGAACAATTCTTGGCTTAATCATTCTGTAGATTAAGCCAGGAAACAATTCCGGCTCGTAGCTGTAAGAGAAGAGAGTGAGAGAGTTTAGACATGCTTGCAGACCCATGTTCCACCCTATCTTCTGGGCCCAGTCTAGGACTGGGCAGGGCAGATGTAGACTTCCCTGAAACCTGGCGAGGGTAGCAGCGAAGATGATTTTGACCAGTTCACACTGGGCAACCTCAGTTACACCTGAGGCAGTGCAGAGATGGGAACAAAGATTCAGGATTCCCTGTGGTGCAAGGGAATAATCTGAACAGATGTCACTTTCTAAGACAGCATGCAAGAAGAATGGAACATAAAGCCTTTTTTTACCTGCTGAACTGCTGGTGTGTGAGTACCAATCCCTCCAGTCTGATGGGAAATTTCACATCACAGCTGCCCACCATATTCTGAATTTTAAAATCCAAAAATTTTGCAGGAAAACCCAGTTTCTGAACAACTCTTGCATACTTCCTTGCTGCCAGTCTGGATTGCTCCTCACTAAAGTGAGAAAAGTATATCTGTATTACCACCTCAGTTAACTATTACTTCAAGCAGACAGCATTAAACCAATACCTAACTGGGGAAAAATGTCTGTGGGAGGGAGAGGGGAGTTCACATGCAAACGTTTTACATGCAAAATTAACAACTAGCATTGACTGATTTTCATAGTGACTTTGGTAATAGGCTCCTGGACACCATTAGTATTGCATTCACTGTTCACGAGACAGAGAACAGTAAATTATAAATCCAGACATTTTACAATTTTAAAATATTGACCAGAGTTCCTCTAATGGGACATTAAGATTGTTACTTAAGTTTTCACCACAGAACAACCTCTAGCTACTACTGCTAGAAAATACATATTTCTATAAAAATCTGTCAACTGGCAAAATCTTCTGCTTGATTCAGTCCAGGCATTCAAACATGGGTTTAACTCAACTGTACAGCTTTCAGCAACCCACTGCTGCAGAATTCAGTTTGCCCCGGTTTGTAAACAGCTGAGGATCTGTTTGGTCCTGATGCAGAGTAACACAACTTGAATTTCAAGTGTCACCAGGCAGAGAAAGTGTTTCCCTGTACAGATGTATTCATTCATCTCTGCCATTAATTTATTCCTTCTGGATTCCTAGTAGACTTCTTCAGAGCAGAAATTCTCTCCTGCCCACTAGAGTTAAGCTTATGTTTAGTTTTCAATTCTTGTGCTTCAATGGTCATGTTAAAAGCAGGTTAGACTACAGGAACCAGAGATTTGGAGCTCTTGTCTGTGATGAATGAAGCTATTCAAATATAAAATCCTTCTGTAACCATCCTTACACTTCAAGCAGTTCAAATGCATAGCTGCTGAATTTTTTTAATTATTGGAAAAAGCAGATAATGGCAAAGCTAAAAAATTGAATATAATAACCTCTGGAAAGTTTATGAGACTGAATGAAAGTGCTTCAGAAATAGAACTACCATTTCCCCATAAGTTAGGAAGTCCCTTCCAACATAAACAGGCATTTTCTGTAGAAACGTGTATAATCTGAAGTAACTGTGAAGCAAGGTAGTTGTACCTGTACAACTTTGATGTGCATATATAAACAGGCATCATGGTACACAAGAATGAACAGCCTGAATTAGTTTGCTTCTAATGCCTAAACATACCTTTTTGCTCCTGTGCACACCATTTTTCCAGAGCTGAATATCAGTGCAGTAGTACGGGGTTCTCTTATTCTCATAATAACAGCAGCAAAACGCTGAAGTGTGAGCATTGAGACTGTTAGTGATATACTGCTATCATCATTATATTAAAACCAAATCTGCATCATCTAAATAGCATGTTACACTGTAGTGCAAGGAAAACAAAGGTCAAACATACTTACAGATCCCTCAAAGTTTACTTTTAATGCTTAAACCATAAGTACCTTCAAGCACACACACACACACACAGGGAGTGCCAAGCAGGAAGGCGCTCTGCATTACTATTCACCTCTCATTACTATATATGCAACATATAAATAGCGCTAACATTTGCATCAGAGCAATAGAAACCACTTAAAAATTAAATTTTTAAAAATTCCTCCATATGTGTTGAAATTTTATAAGTAGGATGGAAGACTATCCAAAAATATGGACGGTGTTTCAATACCAACAAACAGAACAAAGTCCTGTGTAAACAGAAGTAACCTCAGCTACCAGTAGGACACAGCAGCCCAATTAGCTGTAGCTTTTTATTCCAAGTAAGTCTTTCCAAACATTCTTAAATTCCTTGAAGCAAGAGCTACTGGAAACTGATGTGGGCATCATATGCATATGCACACACACACACACACACACAAGCCCCTGTTTGTTATATTTAACTTGGAACAGCTCACCCTGCAGTCCCATGAATTGTTCTGCTGACATATCCAAGGCGGTAGCGTGGGTTACCCAACAGCAGGTTTGTCAAAATATGACTTAAGTAATATAGCCAAGCAACATCTTCCTTTGATAGATGAATGTACTGACTAAGCAACGGGAGTGTGTTACATAACCCTTCTATCTCTCTGCCAAGGAAAACAGTGTTTCAAATTGATTATTCTAGCCTACAAGTTTTACACAGCCACCTACCCCCTACCTTAGGGGTTAACAAGGCATGCTCAAGCTTTTGCTGCACTAATGTCTTACTCACAATTAGATGATAGCATCACTGGTATAAACTTACAGTAAGAGTCGTTTATCATATATGCCTGCATGCGTGCTTTAACCTTTAAGAGCAGAGTTCAGCTCAACTGCAGCACAATACTAAATGCTAGAACAGAAAAAGCACACACACACCCCAGGAAAACCAAAGCCTTCCCAAGACAAGCCAATTCAACTATGTGACCTAAACTTTTATTAGTGTCCAGCTACTGTTGTTACAAGGATAATATTTTCAAGAGGAGCCACCCAAAAGAAACATGAAGCAACATTATTTTCCTGATTCAGTGATCCAGGTCCTTCACTGTTGTTCAGATTTCCCAGCTAAAAAGAAGCCACTTATTTAAAATCCCACTACTATTAAGAAGCAGCAGGCAACTTTAAAATCAATATGCAAAAAAAAAAAATCAATATAATTTTGCACCATTTTAATGTTCCACCGAACTAGCCATCAGAAGCAATGAGATGGCAGAAGTACTGGAGGAGAACAGGAGAGAACAGAGGGGAAGCCTGACTATGAAAAATAAGCAAATGCCCTGTGACCATAAGAATTCCAGAGGAGCAGCTAGGTGGAGGAAACCACAGCTCTGGCAGGAACCCAGGATCTGAACTCTTCTTTCCTTTCTCCTTGTTGGGAGATAGGGAACAAGATTTCATCATCAGACAGTGTATTTCACAGTAACATGCAAAAAGAGGTCACTGAGCAATACAAACAAATGTGGTCATATGAACAGCAGCAGAGGCCAGCTCTACCACAAAAAGCTTGGCCAGGGTGTTACACTGTTGGTTAGGGTTTTTCTAAATCTAACAACTTACAACCTGGTGCACATCACAGCTACCTCAGCACAAAAATGCTTTTTACTAATTTGAACATTCCAAGTTTATTAAGATTTCCTTTTTAGCTACAGTATAAAACTGCATATATAGCAGGTAGGTTTTTCAGTCTATTCCAGCAGCCTGTAGCCAAGACCCGTGCCTTTAAATTTATCTGTTACAGGATGAACTCTTAAAACATTTCTCTTACCTTGGGATTATATTCAGCATTTCGGGCACGAAGTGCAATAGTTTTTAGGTCAAGTTTGCAACCAAGATTCACTGTGGACACAATATTCCTAAAGACAGATCAGAGAAATATATTAAAAGACAATAAAGAATTCATGTGTCTTCCTCATCTTTAATCAAGCCTAATCAATTTTATTTTTTCATTATTTTGTTTCTCCAAGCGAGTTTGAATGGCATCTTTCCTACTAACAGGAACACTGAGCAGTGTTTTGGCTCAGGAATCTCCTTTTGTAGGACAGGAACTCCTAACGCATAATCGATAATTCCTCCTCATATGTCAGCTATTATAAAAAGCGTCCCATGAAGAGAATATTTCAGTTTGGCAGGAAAAATTACTGATGCTGAGAGCCCTCACGCCAATCAGGGAAGTTGCTGGAAAGAGGAGAAAATGAGACAGCACCATCTGAATTTTTTCTTGCTACACCCTTCAGGGAGGAGGGTGCAGAACTAAGTGGAAATGGCCCAGAAGGTAAGTGCATTGCCAGGAGATAGGATAGCAGGTCTTCAGAAAGTTTAAAAGTTGCTAGATAAAAAATTTTGTTTTCTGAGAAAACCTGAAATTGAATGGTCCTCAGTGAGGGGGGGAAAAAAAAAAAAAAAAAAAAAAAAAA
>VWZN01011119.1:184249-212754 GCA_013396955.1 Regulus satrapa
CCCTGGAAGTGTTCAAGGCCAAACAGGATGGAGCTCTGAGCAACTTGGTCTAGTGAAGGGTGTTCCTGCCCATGACAGGACTAGATGATCTTCAAGGTGCCTTCCAACTCCAGCCACCGGATGATTCTATGATTCCTGACTCTTGCCCTTCACAGCGCTTCCAAGGGCGCTCTCCCGTACAGGGCAGGAGCCAGGCTGCTGCCCACCCGCCCGAAGGCCAGGGCTGTGTGATGGCCTCGCACAGCTGCTCATCAGCCTGCGTGGCTCCACGAGCGGGCACGCAGCTGCCAGGGCCGCGCTAGGCCGAGAGGCGATGCCGGCGCTGCCCGGGCTCACACCCGGCAGGGCAGGGCAGGGCNAGCGGGCGGGACGGGCACCGGGCCCAGGGGGGAGCGGCGCCGGGGCTGGGGCCGCCTCGCCGGACTCCTGCCTCTCCTCGGTGATTAGTGCGGGTTTATCTCCCGTCACGGGCTCCTCTTTGTAGGCAGAGAGCGGCAGCACAAGGCCCGGGCTTTCCTTGGGGCCTTTGCAGCCTCTCAGGCTGTTCTTGCCTGTCCGTGTGGCTTTGGGAACACCCGGGCTCCCTGAACTTCGATTTGCCTTAAAATACGCATCTTTTCATTCCCGCAGGGTTTCTTCTATATAGTAGCTTAGGAGAAACCCAGGTAATGGTCCTGTTACAGAATCACAGAGTAGTTAGGGCTGGACGGGAGCTCTGGAGATCATCCAGTCCAACCTCCCGGCCAAGGCAGGGTCACCTCGAGCAGGTGACACAGGAACATATCCAGGTGGGTTTTTAAGGTCTTCAGATAGAGACTCCTCGAGCTCCCTGTTCCAGTGCTCTGCCGCCCTCAACGTGAGATTCTTCCTCGTGTCGAGGTGCAACTTCTTGTGTTTTAGTTGATGGCCATTGCTCATCACCATGTTGCTAGTAAACATGTTACTGGGTTAGAGCACTGCCTTGCTGGAAGTGCTAAACACAGGTGATGTGTTACACACCTGAGTTGGTGGAATGATCTAGCCTGGTAGGTTTTTTTTCTTATGATGACTACTGCTTTTTAAAGGGCATCTCTTTGTTCCTTAAAGGTAGTACACCTGTGGTGATCACAAAACTAGTTGTTAGGAAGTAATATCAACAGATTTTAAAAGTGATGCTTCTTTAACTGTAGTGATACTGTTGCTGAGTACCTTGCTTGTTTAAGAAGGATGAGTCGTTATCAGGCGCATGAAATACCTCGTCGGTTTGGTCAGGTTCTTGCCTGGAGTAGAGTCTGTTGTACCAAGTTTCCATACAGCTTAAATCAGAGTAGAGGGCCACACGCATATATTTTCTTCAGTCTGTACAGTGTCTTCTTCCTTCGGTGTTGAGTAGGGATGTGCATAGTGGGAAACATAGCAAGGAATAGAAGATGCTTGACACAACGTGAGTCTGGCTGTAGAATTACTATCTAGTTTGTTTCTTTCTCTGTTGCCTGAGAAGATACTTGTGCTGAAAGTCATGATTTATCAATACTCTTTTTTAAAGGACTGTGCTGGCGATTGCTGGAGAAGACTTCTGTATCGTTGCCTCTGACACGCGTCTGAGTGAAGGCTATTCAATTCACTCCCGGGACAGTCCAAAATGCTACAAGCTGTAAGTCCAGATCTGCAAAGACTGAAAAAGATGAAAAAGCTTTTGTATTGCTGACCATGCCACCTGTTTCCTGCTTTAAGCAGAATTCTTAAGTGAGAACAGAACATTTTTAGTATGAAAGAAACCTTAACGTGGATGTTTTTGGTTGGATAAGCAGAATTTTTACCTAACTGTAGCAAAACTTAATCCTATGATAACTCATTCTGCTCCATCAGGAGATCTGGTGATGGTACACGAGTGTGCCCACTGCTGCCATTGTAGTGTATCTCTTTAGTTAATTTCCTGGCACTTTAGAGAGGTGTTTGTTGTAGGAGAGGTAAACCTCTTCGTAGTTGCATAATTGAACTTTCTATGCTCATTTTATGCTTAGTGTGACTAATCTGAGTAGCATCTCCTTGGTTTACAGCTACATTATTTACGTTCATTTTGCTGCAGCAGGTGCTTGCCTTGTAGGCTGTCATCAACTATGTAAACATTTTTTTTCTTCTGGTTATTGTTTCTTTTTTCTAAATTGATGTCATGAAATCAAAATAACTTTGTTTTTTCCTGGCTAGCTTGTTACTACTATGTGTTTGGCTGTCTGATACAGTGTAGTTGAAGATTAGTCTGGTACAGTATACACACTGCACACGGTGGCTTTGTGTAATTCTAGTGACAGGCTGAGAGAAGGTTTTGTTTTAAGACTTTTCTGAATGACTGCTTTGGGTTGGTTGGTGTGTGTTAATGTTTCTGGAATCTTTTCTGTTCCCTAGAATTAAAATTTCAAGTGTGTGTTCCCGTGGTTAGGGTTCATAAAACATTTCAAAACTGAGCGGAGCTAAGCTTCTGTAGTGCATCTGCAGCCAGATAACTTCTGTTTGTGCTGACACAGAAGCCACCAAAATGGATTAAATGTTGTAAATGTCACGTAACCATCGTACAAGCTTAATGCAGCCCTCTGGTCTGACGGAGTAAAGATTGGACTGAGTGATAGGATCTGTGGCTCCCCAGCCTTCTGGCAAGACTGAATTGCTACAGCTGGAGTCAGGGTTGCATGAAGAAATGGAGAATTTCTGTTTGTCAGTCTTACTGACAGCTAAAGAAGGAAGTGGGTTGAAGGAAGACATCTGCGTGGTCCTGCGTTTAGTGAGTCCTCTTCCAGATGTAGATTGCTGGTGCCTTTTGTACACCATTCGACAGCATGAGGAAAACTGAGAATACATTTGGTGTCTTCACAATAACCTACTGTGTAAGAAATTGCTGTAGTTCATGCTAAGTCTAAGATTGCAACAAAATTTTATGTTTTTCAGAACGGAACAAACGGTCATTGGATGCGCTGGTTTCCATGGGGACTGCCTTACCCTTACTAAAATTATTGAAGCCAGATTAAAGGTAACTACTTATCTTACTGTACTTAGAAACTTAGATTCCTAATATTTTACTTGAGACTAATAATTTGATATGTTTTAAATATGACTTCAAGTGTTTGTATCATAACTGTTTTGCTAGTGAAGGATCTGGCAGGGAAAATTGGTGCTGTGTTCTTATTATTAAGTGTGGCACCACAAATTTATGTAATGGAAGAGCTGGAGAGGATATTGTAAATGAGGCAACACCTATTAATTACAAAAATGTGAAGGTATGTTAATATTTGGCGTGTAAAGAGGCTTTACCTTTTAGACCAGTGTGTTTTCACTAATTGTGCTTAGTGCCAGATTCTTCCATAGCGAGGTTACAGACAGTATAATTCTGATTGAATGTCAGCTTTAGTGTTTGACCTTCCTCTTGGATGTGCTCTACCACTGGCAGATGTACAAGCATTCCAACAACAAGACCATGACTACAGGGGCTATTGCAGCAATGCTGTCTACAATCCTGTATTCTCGACGTTTCTTTCCCTACTACGTTTATAATATAATTGGTGGACTTGATGAAGAAGGTAAGACTTTTAACAGAAAAAGGGAAAAAAAACCAAAAACAAAACCTGCATTTCTGTGGGTGGATAGCTATCCCTTTACATCTCAGGTGTACTGATGGAATAAAAAAGTTTGTGTTCCTATTCCTAACACCTGCCTTTAAGCATCATGGCAATTAGGTAGATCAAATAGATATCATGTATCTGGCTTGTTTCTTAGTTTTGGTTATTCACTAGATTTTTAATTTTTAAAGGTCTGAAAGTCTAAAAGCTGTGTTATAATTATTTGATTACAAATAAAATCTCTAAACTGAAATAATTCATGCTTTAGACTGTAAATTTTTACAACTGTTTTGCTGGATTTTTTAATTGCGTCTTTAAAGTAGATGTCACCAGTAAAATTGTGTGTGTTTCATTCAGACCTATGAGTGTGGTGAAGACTTTAATATGAAGACTTACTCCAGAGTTAAGGTTCTACAAAGTTATTTCTGAATGTTAGCTGACCTCTAATGAAAATCATGACTTTACATAGAAGCTGTAGTTTAATGTACAGCTCTTCCAGAACTTACTGGGCTCCTGTCCAGTGATTTGGTTGAGTTGCTGAAATGCTGTGTTCTCTGGCTTTGAGAAGGAGCTCAGAGGTGGTCTTGTTTGGATAATTTTAGCCATTCCCTGCAGCTTGTTTTTGCCATTAAGTTATACTGCTTTCCCAGTCTTGCTAAGACATGCCTGTGATTTGTGGGATCTGGCAGGGGATTAGTCTGCCCTGCGTAATTGTAACTCTCGGATTATAAGGGTGCTGTAGCAGCTGATAAGAATCAGGGTGCAGGTTTGCTTGCATGGACTAAATTTGGGTCCAGCACAATTAATTTTTTGATTTGGTTGGCTTTCTCAAGGCTGTTCAGCTCCTGTGCTCTGCTGCTAAGGGCGCTGGCCAGCTAATTGAATCAGGTGCAGCCTGTCTGAACAGAAAGGCTGGGCTTGGCCTGCTGCTGCATTCTGACTGGCACATCCTCATCAAACTCCAGTGCTCCAGAGCTGCAGTGTGTCTGTGTCTCTGATGTTGGTGCAAGCCAGTAAACTTTGCACTGCCTGGTCTGGCTTCAGAGGGAAGTGTGCAAGAGACCAGAGCATCATCCCTCTTTCTGGCAGTGCAGTGCAGAGGCATCCAAGCCTGCTTTCTGGAGGTAACTCAAGAAATGTTATCATTCAGGAACCCTGTCTGAGCTGCTTGTTTGTGTTAGCCTTGGAATCCCTGGGGCTCTTTGTGCAGCAATACACTCTAATACATTTTTCTGCTTTGATTATTCTGCATCAGCACTTTTTCTGTGGTGAGTACTGTAGGAAACATCTGTTGAAGCATGGTTGTGGCTTAAATAAAGAAAACAACTGGATATTGTACAGGGCACAGCCACTGTGAGTCTTCTGTAAAAAGCAGCATCATCAGAACATACTCAGCGTTTTTTGGTAAAGGTTTACTGCCATCTGCAGTGTTCCAGACACTGCTTATCCAGAGAGCTGGTTTTGTTGAAAATGCTTGTCAGTATTGAGCATCTTTCTGAATTGTGATTACCTATTAATATTTTTTTTTTTTCAGGGAAGGGAGCAGTTTATAGCTTTGATCCAGTGGGCTCCTATGAGAGAGATTCTTTCAAAGCAGCCGGATCAGCAAGTGCCATGTTGCAGCCTTTGCTGGATAACCAGGTAAAATAGCTCATTGGCTTTTGTTTTGGTTTGGTTTTTCCTTATCTCAGTAAACACTTGTGGCATTCAAATTAATGTAGCTTTACTTCTGGAGAGCATTACTTTTGAGAGAAGTTTTGAATCTATTATCCAGGTAGGATCTGGTAATCCATACATTTAAAAATTATGTGGCTTTACTTTCTCAGGAGAAATCAAAGTTTTGCTTTGGGATCTGTTCAGGTTTTTAATACATTATTGATAGTGCAGTGCCTGTTTAAAATACAGTAATGTTTTAATTGAGGAGTTATGTTTATCCTGTAAGTTATTTGGGGATTTTTCTTCCTGGGTTTTGGGAGTTTTTTCTTGGCTGATAACATAAATATGGCTGTTACTTAGTATGAAATAATACCAATAGATAATTCTATACCAATAGATAGGATTATTAATACATACATTTTGTTATTTAACATACCATTTGTTTAAGTCTTCAGTTTTGTACAACTCAGATACCATTTTTCAGTAAGAGTGTTTTTACATAAAACTGCTGTAAACTTATTCAGCTAAATCTGTCTGAAATACTTGAAGAATACCATTGTATATTGAAATATATTGAATATTTGAATACTTGAAACGATTAAAGATTGAATGGTAGAAATACCAAAACATGTTTTACTCATTTTAATTTTTTGACATTAGTGTTGGTATTTAATCACTTGAACCTGATGTCAATACAACTTTTGTGCTTAGAAAAGTAGTAAGCATTCTTGACTCTTACTAGTTGAGAAAGGAATGGAATATTTCCTTTTTTTAAACTTTATTAACTGAAGGAAATATGTTCTGCAAAAACCAAGTTGTCATAAGTAATTTTTATTGCTTATGGCTTTCGGGCAAAACATAGGACTATTCTCCTTCACCTGTTCTGATGCTTAAGCTGGCACTTGTATTTATAAGTTAACTTAGGCTATTTAGTAGGACCAGATATGCTGCAATATAGGTTTCGTTTTGAAGTCTAGATGTCTTAGGGAATAATTGCTTTTAAGAAATGTTCCTAACTACAGGTGACCAGAGAGAAAAGAGGTTCAGATGCAGTTCTGGTACTGCCGAGTTTGTGAGAAGTTTGTGAAGAATTAGATCAGATCTAAATGTTCATTCTGGTCTTGTACATGCTGAATGAGCAGAAGGAGCTAATGCTGGCTGGATACTGGATCTGCTTCTAGTTAATTTTCTAAGAGTATCAGTAGTGGCAAAGCTCTCAGCTGTAAACTGTGGAGGAATACTTTTTCAGCTTTGGGATTTCTAAAATGGGCTATTTCTTCTTTTTAATTAATCAAAATCTGTTCATTCTAATGCAGAGACTGAAGCAGTTTTCATAGATGGATAAAATGTATTTTCATCTTTTCTTAGATTGGCTTCAAGAACATGCAAAATGTGGAACATGTACCTCTGACCCTGGAAAAAGCTTTGCAGCTGGTTAAGGATGTGTTCATTTCTGCTGCTGAGAGAGACGTGTACACTGGGGATGCACTAAAGATCTGTATTGTTGCAAAAGATGGAATTAAAGAGCAAACTATCCAGTTGCGAAAAGACTAATTCAGTTCATGTGTAAGCAAGTTATCTGTGATGTACAATTTACCTGTGTTATGAAGACATTTGTCTCATTAAATTTTTTTCAAGAAGTTCAGCTACTATGGTGATGAGTATTTTGTCTTTGTTAGAAGTTGTGTTTTTTAGAACCCAGAGCAGTTTGTGATAAGGAATCTGCTAAACAAGTTCAGTGTCTTTAATCTCATCTTAACCTATCGATCAGCCTAATTCTAATGCAAGTTTAATTCCCTTCTCACAACCCCTTACACTGCAATACGGGGGAGTATTAAAATTTAGGTTCACTATTCTGATAATTCTTCCAGTTCAGCCTTGGTTTAGCGAGTAAAGCATTGGCTGTGTTCATGCTGCCTTCTCTGCACTCCAAAGCTTGCTTTTCCTGTCTTCTCCTTTATATCTCTGATGTGCTGTCCTGACATTTGACTATGTGTACTCACTTGCAAAGACTGTGTGGGTCATCTGAGACCAGTATCACTGTGTTAGAGGGAAGAATGTTAAATGGAATCTTTCCGAGTTTACTCCTGGACTCATCTGGGCTCACCTCTGCATGTTTCTCTTTGGATAATGCCCAGAATTTGAAGCATTGTCCCCTTGTGGCTACTGATGGAAAATAACTTAGAATGGAGATTCCTGAGTGTCTTTTAATGCCTGTGTCCTTTGGTGGCATACTAATTCCCTAAAAGAACAATTTTGCCGACGTGCTTGACCCCAGTGTAACACTGTTTGGATGTGACCGGCTGATTTCAGTGCAGCATTTTGGGTGCTGTGCTTTATTCCTAGCTCTGGCTGGTCCTCACCTGAGATGGCATCTCAGGCTTCCTAGGCAGTTGAGATTGTGGGCAGCATTTTGAACCTCAGTAACTGAACAACTAGTGCTTTCCAACAGACTGGCCGTGTTCAGGAAATCCACCAACTTTCCCGAAGTGTTTGTGAAGGCGTTGACCACTGGGTGCCAGTGTTGGGCCGGGCAAGGAGGGAGCAGCTCATTCCTGGGGCGTTAGTTGGGCAGTAAGAAAGGCACTCAGCATCTCAGTCTGAGTAACACTCTGGGCTGGAGTCACGCAAGTCAGAACTTCCAGGCGTGTTCAGGTGTCTTAAGGGGATGTTTAACATTTTTAAAGGTCGTCATAGATGGATAAGGTTAATTGTATAAATGACTGTAGCTGTCTCTACTGAACAAATGACACACAATGCAATAATTCTAAGAACAGAAAGCCTGCGCCTATTTAAAGTACAAATCAGCAATACTGAATGATATACCTGCTCTGTAACGTCTATAAAATTAAGCTCTCTTTGATATCAGATTTATGTGGAATTGCTCAAGCATTTCACAATAGACTGCTGGAGTTTTATGCAAAGTTGTTGAAATCTGCAGAAACTAAATAGTGTTTCAGTTGCACAGAAAAGAAGCAGAGGGTAACAAATTGATGTACCTGCCTTTGGAACAGGTCTGTTTGCAATATATGTGGTCTAAGCAGTGAAGAGGAAGAAACAAGGGGATCTAATTTCTACACGAACTAATTTAATGTTCTTGCAGGATGCCTGGTGTGTAGGAGAGTTGCAGTGATTTGACTCAAAAGTTTTGATAAATTTGGCTGCTCTTATTTTTAAGGGTAAATCTTACATCCAAAATAAATGCATGTTGACAGATTCTAGGAATTACACACTCTAGTTTGATGTGGCTAGGCTTGCCTCTGTAAGTTCTTTCAGGAGAAACACAAGGTGATTAGAATTTTCAGGTGTCATTTGCAGTCTTGGAAGTGGTACAAGAGCAGGTACCTGTTTTCCTGACTCTGTGTGTCAGTGCCATCCTCCTGGTGCCCTTGCACCCATACAAGATGGCCACTTTGTCTCCTTTTCAGATTTCCCTGCAGACTACATCTAGCTGCAGAACCAGCAGGGAAAAGAAGCTTTTTCACAGGCCCATTGGACTGAAAATACCGAGTTTCTTTTACAGAGGAACGTAGCACTGTGTTCACTTCCTTTGTTGGATGGGTTTGGAGCCAGTGAGATGGGGATGTTTGTTTTGCACATTTGTAACTTTCTGGTTATGCCCTGTTCTGATGCCATCGCTGCTTGTGCTCTGAGTGAGGAGTTGCAGGAGTGACAGATATGTGAGTACAAAAGTATTCACAGACTGCTCAGCTAGAAATTACTTGCTTATTGTATTAAAACATCCCAAATGTCAGATGTATATAATAGATGAGAGGTCTTTTAAAAAATCCACCACATTCCCTAGCTTTCTTTGTGAAGATTGTCATCACCTCAGCATGAGAGGTGGAAAGGCCCTGACTATCTGCAGCTCTCCTTAGTTCCATGCCTGTACTTTCCATATGCAAATCAGATTAATGCTCATCCAGCACTGTGTCTACAATGTAAATTAACAGGTTTATGAAGCATTTTGAGCCTTACTTGGTCATAGAACTGTCTAGGCAAGCTACAAAGGTGCAGCTAGGCAAAACAATTGTAACAATGCCACTTAGGGATGCTAGCAGCAAAGGGCTGAGTTTAGCAGACCTATTTGGAGGGGGATTAGACATCTTTAATAGAATTTTATGTAAGAGAAAGGGAGAGCAAAAATATTCGTCTTGAAAACCTTTTGTTAATTTAAACCTGTTGTGCATACCTTTCGAGAGAGCGATGCGCTGCAGGATTGGAGTAACCTTGGAGTGAGCACTTCTGGCTCTTAAGAGTGCAACAAGACTCTGAGCTCTTGTAAGTACAAGAGCAGGAGCCGGCAGCTCCACTTGCAGCAGTACTAAGGGCGGCCCTAAGGTGGCAATAGCTGCTTGCTGTCGCAGGCCTCAGCACGATTCCCCGCGGGGCGGGTGGAAATAGCCATACATGCTTCCCAGTGTCCCACTGTAATGCGCTTTGTGGAACTGCTTGTTGAGGAGATGGGAGGCTTTATTTTGGTCTCAGCCAAATGGCTGTGTACCCTTGCTTGTGTAAGGGACTGTACAAGGTCACAATCAGCCTTACAAACTAGGTTTTGTAAAGCAAAGTCTTCTTTACTAATTTTGGGCATGTTTTCAGCAATATCGTTTATTCATCAAATCCATTTTATGCACTGAAGAGGGGGCTTGTTACTACAGAAAGTGAAAGTGCTTGACAGGACAAGCAAATATTGCATATATGATTCTAAAAGCTTAGTTCACTATATCAGCCAGGGATAAGTCAAATTTTCTTTTAACTAAAACCAAGACTTTCTTGAGGCTGAATCATAAGATGTTGCTTTATCAACCAAATACCAAGCTTTCTCACTCTAGGGTGACATTTTTTCCTTTTACTCTGAGATATGCCTGTAACACTACATATGCCTTAGTGTGATTGGAGTCAGGACCAGGCTGCTGACTAGAGAAAACCATTTAAATCGAAATTATATAACACTATATGAATTACAGTAGTTTGAAATGGTCCCACAGCATGTCAGTCCTTTATATCCTGAAGTATTTTTAACTTGGGGGACAAAGTTGTAACTTTCCACAGTCGATAAACCTTTTTTGATATCCTGTAATCATACATCCTAGAAAGCTGCTTTGGCAAGTTTTTTTCTCTCTATTTAAAAATTTGTGATTTTACAAACCTAAACTTGGGGAAAGGTGGCAGGAGCAAGTAGGGACTGATTAAAGCAGCATTCACATGAATCCAAGCCAAATAAAGTAGTCCTGCTTCTCTCCTGTCTAGTTGAAGATAGCTTTTAGGAGCATAAAGTAACTGCTGCCTTATTCAGGGTTCCTTATTGAAAGTCAGGAACCAACATTTGAGTAGAAGGGATTTGGAAATGACAACTTTGAAATTCGTCTTTTCTCTTTCTTTCAGCTATTGCTTTTTAGTGTTAATGTCCTTTCTTTTAGGCCATTTGGGGCAGTCTCAAACCAGACAATAAGGCACGTGGGCCTGAAGTTAAGTAAGATTTGTCCCCAGATCTCTCTTCTCAAGCCAAATTTCTTCTGAGAAGGGGTTTTGTCTGTGTGAGTGCAGCAGAGTGAGACCAGTTTTATACTCTTTCAACACTAATATGTAGTTAGTTTAATTGTATGGACCATTTTCTGTGTACTTCCTTTTCCAAGCAATTTCAACAAAGTATTCATAATTACAAAAACATGGTTTAGCAGAAAAAACAAACAAAAAATCCTGAGTATCTTTCCTGTTAGGCTGTTCTTGGCCCCTTTCCTAACAGTTGCTGGCAAAGTTCAACTTCACTGTTCATTTCAGAGGCTCAAGTGGGGGTAGGGATGGACTTCACTGTAGCCTACAATAATTAATATTTTTTGGCACAAGACACAGATTAAAGGGCTACTGGCAAGAGAGTAGTCACGGTGCCAGAAATTTAACCGGTCCTTTGTACTTTGGCTCAAAGGACCATATAAAGAAGGTAAAAAACAGGATTCCCTTTTGTGCTGAGGAAAAGGGACAAGGTGTCAAAGTTTGGGGTGTTACATAGAGACTTCAAGGTTGAGGTAAAGTGCTATTGGCTTTCCTGAGACTTGGCTTCTCTGAAACATAGGTATTTCTGTTGCTTAGCCTTCTGCAGCTGCACAGGTTTGGTGATCTCCTTAATGGTTCTACAAGAAGCCACCAATCTGCTGATTCACTGGGTGCCCACCCAAGCACAGTATATGACAACCCACAGTGCCTGGCCTAGCGAAGTGGCTTAGCTGAACAGGACTGCAGCCCCTCTGGACCAATCCTCTGTTTAACCAGGCCTTGTGGCTGTGATGAGCTGGGCAGCCAGGCTGGGTGGGTGATCAAGCTTTGCTCTTTCAAGGCTACACTCCCACACTGGAGCCCCTGGGTGGCTCAGCTGAGCGCCTCCTCCCCAACCTGGGCACTAATGGAGGTATAACCAGCTGGGGGTACCTGGCAGGTGAGAGATGCTGTAGAATGCCTTGGAAGTTGGTAGGTCCTCTACCAGAAGCCTATCCTCAAACATCCCAGTAGGAAACACACTTCTGTTTATAGCTTGATTATGGAGCCTTTGCAGAGAGCCTCGTGCACCGAGATACCAGAAAGTCAAGAGTCTTGATAGGGAAACGCCTCCCCCACAGAACAAAGACCATGACTTGAGGTGGAGGCTTTTTTCCAGGGTTTATATAAGTGACTGTTCTGGAGAAAGCTGCATTCCAGTGTCACTGCCTTGTGCTTGATCTGAACTTTTCTTGACATGTACCCTTGAATGCAGAACGGCTAACACAATCTCCACTTAGTCCCATGGCAAACAAACATTTTGGTGCGGCTGGTATGTGTTTGCTAGTTGCAGACAAGTTGATCTCATTAGAACTGCATTTACAACTTCTGCCAAGCGTTTTGAAACTGGTTGACATGCACAACAGCTGCCTGAGCTGGAATGGCATTCCATTCCCTGCCTCCATCTTATTAGCACAGGGGATGGCTTGATTAATGACAATTAGATGGGGTTTTTAAAAATTAAAGATAATTTGTCTTTGGAAGGGCCATGCAATGTGTTTTCATTCTCTGATTTAAAATAAGTCCCAAAGTCTAGGTTTTTATGGCTTTTCTCAAAAGCCAAGAGAAGTGCTTATCCTGAGCTAACCTCCAAAATTTGAATTGAAAACATTTTAAAGGGTGATGCAAAGTGTTTTCAGCTGGTATGTAGCTCAATTGCAGACAAAAGCATTTTGATAGGAACTGGGGAACCTCATTTCCCCCTCATTTCTCCAGGCCCCCAGTGCAGAGCTGTTGAGCTTGCAGCCTTGAATAGAGGGACTCTTGATCCAGGGCAGGCTGTTACATCTAAACCACTCAACGTACTTTGTTTTGCTTTAAAGTCAGTGGCTGTGGTGCCCTTCATCTCTGTTAAGATGCTTCTCTGTCAAAGGAACACTCTTGATCAAACACAGCGAAGCACCAAACAGACAAGATGCTCTTCTCTGAGGAGCTGGGGAGTTACAGTGGCCAATGCAGTATCTATATGCTGACATTCACAGGCCTAATTTAGCCCATAAAATTCCTGGACAAACATTTAACAGGAGGTTCTTGTGGTTTAGTTTAAGCCCAGTGCTTAGCTTAAACCCAGTGTTACCAGAAAAGCTGCACCTATATTCATTCTCTGCACAAACCTAGAGCTCTGAACACAAATTTGTCTATATAAATTCAGATAAATTTAACTATGCTTCCAGAAGTCATCATTACAATTTAAATTTAAACAGGACAATGAATCAGACTCCTGAAGTAAGTAAGGTCCTTTTGACAAGTTGGCCCAGATTAAAAATAAAATAAAAAATAGATTTATCATAAGAAAATGCACTTATGGTGTTATAACTAATATTTTGACCTGTACAGGTAGAGGGTTTTCAATAAGGTTTCCATTCAAAGCAAAAACACATTTTGGAACTACTCCAAAAATTTTGTTTCTGTCATAAACTACACAAATCTGCCAGGCTATCCAACAGCAACTAATAGATGGCTCTTGAGTGTCCCTTTTGAGATCCCAGCAGTCTTGGCTGTGAAATGGAGATTAAAAGCCACCTGTTTTTTGATTTAGGTCAATTCCTCCAGTTAGTTTCATTACAGAGAAAGTGAAGTGAAAGCTGGTCTGATACATTCAAGCTTTATCTTGGGAGCTGTGGAATGAGTTCACAAGAGACGCAGTTTTCCATCCACATCCACATCCACATCCCACAAACACGTGCAAGCACTTGGTCAGCCAGTGTGGCTCCAGCTACAGTGTTGGACTACAGGACTGCTGCCTTGTAAATGCCAATTGTACATTTTAATGAGACAAACCAATTAGATGGCTTGACAGACCATCACAACAGTGACGCAACCACGCTCAACCCCCATTACAGGAGCAGCAGAATTTCAAAGAACTGCTATTAAAGAAAAGTCACAGAATAGCTCACACACAGCCCTGCAAACAACAACATCACCCACAGGCTGTGGAGCAAGGGGAAGAGCGGTGAGAGTAAAGCAGAAACAAGTGAAAGGAATTTATCCAAATACTGATTTTTCCCTTTCTAACATTCAGCATGGACACAGCTTGTGTTTCAGGTACCATCTATGAAATACAACTGCTGTACACAACTCCCACTGTATTATTGGTCCAACAGAGCCTACAGAGAGTTATGACATGGCCCTTGCAAAAATGCACAAGTATAAAATCACTTGTGCCAGGCAGTGCGTTACACTGTCCTAGAGATACCAACAGATACACAGGGTTGTATTCACTGATCTACCTACACCCACAAGGCGTTTCCTTCCTGACAGCCAGATGAAATTTTTATCACCCCACACCCTGACTTGCAGGTGTGATCCCTGCAGAGGATCAAGGGAAATGGATTTTGGACTTTTGTCTCTTCATCCTCCCTTAGGTACCAGTTCATACATCATCCACTGCCCCTCCTGGTTTGAACTAGGAGTCTGGCCATCCCCACTGCTTGCTACAGGCAAGGTCTCACTTGTCTCCAACATGTTGAGCCCAACACCTTAAATGTCACTAGGACACAATCCAATCAATGGAGTGTTTGGGTGATTTTCCCAAGATAAAATTTCCTTTGCAGAGTGTGCATTGAGCAGTTCTCAGTGGTTACAGTCCTCTCCTGTTGATACTGAAAGAGACAAACCAGAGAGCATTTTACAAAGCTCCTCTTTCCAAATGAGCCACTGTGCCTTTTTTTTACATATATGTCAAGGAGAGTCCAAGACTAACAAAGTAATATAAGTTGCTAGCTACAGAATTCACTGTGGCTTGTCAAAGCTATTCTCCCTAAATTAAAGACCCATAAACATGCCTCTCTTGAACTGCATGACATACAGATCATAAAAGGAAATCTTGAGACCTGAGCTGATGAGGAGAGGACACTTTGTTCCTGTTACTCGTGAGAGTGAGGGGGATCCTGTGATGCTGTAGTACACTGAGTGGGTTGCGGGCAGGCAGCAGGGGCTCGTGTGACTTTGTGGAACATCTGTTCTGCCCCATATATGCTGTCCAAGTCTCTGTTCCCAGCCAGGGCTAGTCATTATTCTAAGAGAAAATACACAGAGCCACCTCCTTTGCTGTCAGCTCTGACTGAGCCCTGTCCCAGTGAGCTGTTGGTTGGAAGCATCCACCAAGGGCTGAGGCACCATACTGTGGATTCAGTCTCAGATCCAGTAACCATAACATAGCTGAAGCTGCAATGCAGGCCACCACAGGCTGAAAACTCTCTGCCTGCTTTTCATGTTAGTATAAATCACTTGACACCATGAAGTACCTCTGCTGGCTCTTGACAGCCTCTCAGTAAGACCCAACAGACCTCAACATGTCAGAGTGGGAATTTTGCCTCAACAAGTTGAAACTGAGCTACCCCAACCCTTGTGAGCAAAAAGCAACACTTAATGTGTCTGTATTTGTTTCTGTGGGGTAAAATATTCTGTCAAGCAGCAGGTCATTAACACATAACTAGGTAGTTTTCCATAAATTGATGCCCAGTTACCGTGGCAGTAGATGATAACCTAGTGCCTGGTAGTATCAGTGAAGCCAAAGGATGTGCCATTCCTGGCCACCACAGAGTCATAGCTCTGGAGATTCCGATATGCACAGCAACAAATTATGTGCTTCAGAGAGAGGGGAGAGAAGGCAGAGGAACTTGGCCCAGAGTGGAAAGGCTGCTCTGCTGACAGCAAGCTCACTGTAGGTGCAAAAAGTTGGCAGGGTGGGAGATACACTCCCTGGAGCTGCTCTTATGGCCTTTGTCCCAGCCCCAGAGACAGAGGTGTTCCTTGGGAGTGCATCATCTACACACATGTGTCACAGACAGCAATGAAGAGCTGCTGTGACAGGGATCTGGCGGGCAGCACGCACAAGGACTGCTTTCCAGGGACATGGGCTTAACGAGTGGAGACAGCTGAGTGCTGCACAACAACTGCCTCCTTTTCCACACTCCATCCAGAGCACTAGAGCCAGTGACAGGTCAGACCTCTGCAGACTTATGTCAAGGGTTAAACAAAAGCCAAGCTGCTGTCAGCAGCAAAGTGAGCCTGCAACTGTATGCCAAAACCTGGATGCAGGTCTGCAGCATGCTTCTCTTGCAGAGCACCCTGACGTACTTCTCAGGAGGCAGAAAATCAAGTCAAAACAAAAAAGACAAAAAAAACCCCAAAAAAACCCCCAAAAACAAAACAAAACACCAACAACAACAAAAAACCCCAAAAACCCCCAAACCAAAACAACAACACCCCCCCCCCAAAAAAAAAAAAAAAAAAACCAACAAAAACAAAACCCCAAAAAGAACCCCAAAACACCAAGATAGGAGAAAAGTGTTACATGTGGCTTACAACTGCAAGATGGAAATCTTGCAAGCAGTGACTTCATGGTTAGTCCGGTCAGTGAAACCCAGAGCAGTGGACAGCAATGCTGTTTAGGAGGAGCAGAGCAAAACTATGGTTTTCAACATTTTCCCTGGCCATAAGTTTGTTCCTTATGTTCCCCAGTAATACGACCAAAAAATGGACTTGAGAACACACAGGCGCAGTGCCCACAGCCACTTCCTTCCCATTTACTCAGGCACCTGTGCAGTGGCGTCACAAGCTGCCAGAACACAGCCTCGGTACTTCACGCCTGTCTCCCCTCTGCCCCCCAGAACCCTCCCAAATTTGTCACAATGTCTCAAGAGGGAGTGAGGCTCACTCTCACTCTGCTGGCCCCCTCACAATAGAGGATTGCCCTATTTGTGTGTGAAGGAGAGGGCCTGCCGCCCCAGCCCTCGCATCTGTAAGGGCTGGAGACAAGCCGCACAGATAGGCAGAAATCAATAAGCTGGCGGATCAGAGGGCCCGGCGGAGGAGCCGCTCCTTGCACACGCACAGGGGCCGAACATCTGTCAGGCAAACAAAAAGCAACCCAAGCGGAACAAAAGAGAGGATTATTTTAACTCAAGTTCTTCTTCAGTCTCAGCAGGCAACGTTCAAGCCGTCCTCGTATTCAGACACCGAGGCCTTATGGAGTACGGGCTGTCCGGGACATGCCAAACGCTGTTACCAGAAGACAAAAGAGGGGGGAAAGAAAAAAAAAATAGATATGGAAAATTCAGAATGTCTTGTTGAGTGCGATTGAGCAGGGGGAAGGTGGAGGGGCACCAATAAAGGGGCAGAGGGCAGGGAGGGGAGGAGGACAGAGTGATGATGCAATGAAGAAGTTGATGACAAATCTCCACAGCAGTACTTGAAAACAAAGCTGATTGTATCAAATCTGCTGGAGAAGCATAAAATATCGTTGCACAGCTATGGATTGACAAGCACTGAAGCTGCACTCGCCAGCTCCCTCCCTCATGTGAAAGGGCAGGCTTGCTGCAGCCCTTCTGCTTGTGCAGATGAGCCCTGGCGAACTGGCAGAGCTGGCCCCACACCCCAGTGCCCTCCTCACCTGGAAGAAGACCAGCTTTGACCATAAGCCCTTGGCACTTCTGAGGAAGCAAAGGATTTAGAGTAAGCTCAGAAACAAGCTGCCATGCCTCTCCCTTGTGCCTGGTGTTAGCCAGTGCACACAGTTACTTTGCACACTGGTTTCTCCAGCACAGCTGTCTCTTCTAATCGTCGTGTCGTATCTGTGCTAGAAATAGGTGCAAAACAGTGACTTCAAGATAAAACAGATCTGAAAAATCAGATTTGGGCTTAAAATGCCTGAAACCTTTATCCCTTCTGAAAGAGAGGAGATTATGTCATAGCTGAGAATGCCCTGTATTGCATTCACATGCTACTGCTCTGTGTCCTTATGCTGCTGTTGGCTTGGTGCATTTTTGAACTGAAGTATTATTAGGGGAAAAAAACCTTCTAGGTTTTGGGTTTCCTTCAGCAGTTTCACAGTATGTAATCTGCCTTCACTGCAGCGAGCAGAAGTTGTTCTGGATAAAGGTGGACTTGCTTAGTTGAAGATTCTGAAGCTGCAGCTCTGTGGTCTGGGATGCACCCAGCATCAAATACTAGCTCACAGCATCCCACAAAAGAGATATACATCTCAGCCTTAAAAGTGACTTGCCACAGAAGACATGTTCTTAATGGCATTTTAGGAAGCATCACAAAGGTATTTTGACCCAACTTCATTTTATTATATTCTGTTTGGGGTGGGGGAAGGATGTGAACTGAAGGAGATTTAGGTTTAGGGAGAACTGTCTCCATTATTAAAAAATAAAAACAAAGTAATGATTTTAAAACAAAACAAATATATGCTTAGCTGCTTCCTCATCTGAAAAGGTTATAAATTCTCTTAGCCTTATTTACAGTGCCAGACACAACTGGGCTGGCTGTCTTAACAGACAAGACCTTAAAAAAGAGTAATCCCTGGTTTTTTGTTTTGCTTGAGAGAGTAAAGGAGAAGGAAGGACTGCCTTCCTTATCCCTGGGGAGGGTCTGGGCACAAAGTCCCATCTGGCCACAGTTAACTTCCTGGATTACTTGAACCCAGTCTCTACACATCAAGGAGGAGCAAGTGAGACCTTGAGGGGTTTAAGCCACTTGTGTATTTTGCAGACATGTACCACCTGCCTGAGAGGAACGAAAGGCAGCAGAATAGGGGCTCTGTCAGCAGCTGGAGACAGGCACAGCAGCCTGGTGCTTGCAGCGTGCTCCTTCATCACCAGCAAACAAGGGCCACAAATCTGCCACAAATGCAGCACCTCTCTTTCTCAGAAGCCTTGCTCAGATGTACTGGGAGCGTTTCATAACCCACAGGCAGGAAGAAACCTCTACCTTCACCCCATCTGCCCTGGAGACTCCCCAGCATTCATGGAAAGGATAAACTGAGGTTCACGCAGCAGCAGACACACCCTGCACACTGCACGGCAGGCTTGTGCAGGGAGGGCACATCCAGCCCCCTGCACAAATCCTACACAGATCATACACATGAACGTGGACTATCTGCCCAAACACTGAAAGGGTTCACAAGGCCAGAAAGATCAAGCTCTCCTCCTAAAACACAGTAATTCCCATGCCAGCCTTTGGTATCTCCTTATCCAAGCTTCACTGGTCCTGGGCCTTCACTTCTACTACAGGGACTCTCCTCCAGCTTCCCCTGTGAAGAGCCCCAAACCCAGAAGAAGAGTCTATTTCCCGCTGCTGTTTCTGGCCTATCCAGGTTGTTGTTGACTTTCCTTCATCAGCATTTACTCAGCTCAGCTGCAGCCTTTTCTGGAGGCCTCACTGCACCTGGGCTGCATTTTTTGTAGGAAGTGTTTCCAACTGACTGCTTGGTCATGAATTTCAGGGGTCTCCTGTTTTCTTTTTGCCAGTAGTTCTCATACAGTAGCAAATCAATACCTTCTTATCACACTGTTAGGATATTACTAATATTTGTCCATAGTCAATATTTTCCCTTAAAGCCAAAATTCTTGAGTTTCTTTTGTTCTTTTGGGATCTTTTTTGGCAGGTCTTGAACCACATACAAGTCCTTTGATAAGCCATATAAGCAAATGCTTCTCTAGAGCTGGGCTTTAGGTAGAGGCTGTTAAAACAGAGGGTTTAATATTATGCTGGTAAATAATAAAAAAATAATACAAAACGGATGATTTACAGGAGAGAAAACTGTTTAATGTGAGGAATAGTTATGGTAAGGGAATAGGATAGTACATTGTGCAATAAAACAGGGAAGATGTTGCCTTTCAGTTTCCATCACAAACATGCCCCTGATTCTCCTTGCGCATTGGCTTCTCCAGAAGCTGGATAAGGACTAAAGGAAAAAAACCCAAGAAAATAGTAAAACTAATAAAAATAATGTGCACATTTTTTAATGAAATTTTGCAGATTTGCCTTTGGAAAATAAGTTTTTTTGATGTGTTTAATTTTGTCGTTGTCCATCAACAATGAAAGAGAAGCCATCTCATCAGCAGGACCTTTTTTTGAAGGGGATTAGGCCTGAGTCAATCTGGCTGTGAGAGACCCTTGGATTAGGGTCTTTTTTGCATGCACTCTGGCATGGCGTCTCCCTTAGAAAAACAGGCTTTGGGGTGGTTTTGGTGCCTGTGGGGTTGCTCCACAGGCAAAGGATGCATCTGGAGCACACAAACCAGGGACAGGGAACTTAGACAGGCAAAGGCACTGGACACTTGCGAGTGGAGACTGACAGACACCCGCTCTGAGAGCAAACGTGATCTGTCAGTGTGATGGGTTCCCATTTCCTCTGGAGCCACAGAGCACCCTGCAGTTCATCTGTGCTCCTTCTGAAAGCATGAGAGACACAATGCCAATGTGGGATAGAGCACACGTAACGTGTGCTGGAACGGCTCTGCAGATGAGTTGATGTGATCCATTAAACTGCACCTTGGGCACTCCTGCTCCAAGAGCCTAAAAGAGAGAGACAACTAACCAGCAACTCTCAGCCAAGCAGCTGTGACATGTGATCACAATAAATTGATGGTGGCCACAGTTTTGACGGCTAAAAAATCAAAACAAGTGAACAACCAGAGCAAGTTTTTGTCTTGTGGCTGCAATGAATTTTGTGGTGGATACACACAGCCACTATTATTGTCTTTGAGAGTCACTGCCCTAAGAGATGAGTTCACTTGGACAAATAGCTCAATTAGAAATTGAAACTTACATTACTGAGAGGAGTTCAGCAGCCTCTTCTCCCATTAGCAACAGTGGGAGTTGCCATGCTCTGCACATTGTCCTGTGATAGCTCTTCTCCTTCCTTCAGCAGGCAACTCTGCTGTAACTGATAGCTTCACAGTGTCATCCCACTTTTCCTCTTTTGGGTACTGGTTGCTGATATGTATGAATGTGCTGATTTTTGGGCAAGTTTCAACCTAAAAATAAAATCTTATTACACAAGGCAAAATGGAAAGAGAGGGAACTAGACATCAGATTTACGAGGTGATGAGCAAACTTTTGTTGAAAAGTACTTACTGAGTACTCACTTTGTGGATACACTTGTTCTATCAAGAAGAGAGAAAAATAAGTCCTTCTAGGATCTAAAACCATTCAAGAAATCAAACTTAGGCAGTTTGAGGATGATAGATTGATCAATCTGAATTTTGTGAGACGTGCAGATATATGAACTTTTCTCCAAGGTAGGAAAGAGAGAGAAAAGTATTTTTATTAAATGTATTCAGCGGGTGTGGGAAGCCTCCTGCAAGGAATGAAATGTCCTTTGAGTCTATGTCGTGGTAGTGTGGTACTGGAAAACAGAAGGGGTGAAGGAATTGTGAACAGCTGGTGAGTGGCAGTAGAATGAAGCGTGGAGGAGGGGAGAAAGCAATTAAAAAACCCAAAACAACAACAAAAAAGAACTAAAATACTAACAACAGTAAAATAAAACCCAAACAGAGAAACAAAACTGAAGTGTTGGGAGTGTACCGTCAAACACCAGCTTCCCATGGATTGTAAGAGCAACAGAAGCCATTGTCCTCTGTTGGGGATGGGAACCATAAAAGTAAACTGGGCTGGGAACATAGCTGCTGTGTGCTCTCAATCACATTTCTCAACTAAGCCCAACACAACTCTGACTCTTCAATAGGCTGGATGCTCCACAGAGGATGAGTGCGCCCCTGCCTAGCTGGGGAGACGATCCGTGAGCACTCAATTTCCTTTAAAAAAAAAAAAAAGAAAAAAGAAAAAAAATCCCATCAGTGAGAAAGTAATTACTTCATTAAGGCTCTCAGATGAGAAATAAATAATTGCTGCACGGCAGGGCGATGGGGATGTAGGGCAGGGACTGGCAGCCAACACGTGGTGCGGCTCCAGGCAAGGTTTGGGCCGGGGTGCTCGCAGGCGGCAGCACGCCCAGCTCCGGGCACGCAGCTGGCACACAGCTGGCACACGGCTCTGCCCCAGGGCCCCCGAGCTCACAGCTGCACTCCTTCCCGACAAGAGGAAGGCAGAGGTTTATGCCCAGCCTCAGGCGACGTGTGCTGGCTTTCCTGGCAAGCTGTCCCCCTGGCGCAGCATGACACAAATTTGTCCTTGCGTGCTTCCACCTGGCACGGCAGGGTTTCAGGGCTTTGGCACCTATTTCTGCAGGAGAAGCTGGGAGGAGCTGCCTGCTCGTGGCTCAGGCAAGCTCGGCACGTTCCGCATGATGAGGGCACGGCCCAGCACTTGCCCCGAGTTTCCTACCCCAGCCACGCTGGAAGTCGGGTGAAATACTACGCAGAGATGCCTAAAAGCAGAGGTGACTTTTGAGAAAGGGGAGACTAAGCACACTAAGGACTCTAACTGAGCAACAGCAGTGGTATGTAATATTGTGACAGACATAGGCAACAAGGGAAAAGTTTTTCACCGCTTCTCACAGTAAAAATATTAATGGACTTCACCTGAAACAATGAAAGAGCAAGGTCAAAACAAACAGAGAATGTTATCTCTTCCTGTATAGTATCAATTATAAACACAAAGAAACAAAGCTAGATAAGAATGATCTATAAGGGCAATTAAACACAAAGATATGGATACAATATGAACCCAGAAATTAAATCACAGAGTGCCAGGTACCAGGAGGATACATAAGGAAGAATTGTCTGCCTTTGCTAGCCTGGTTCTTACACAGTTTTCCTGATCACTGTTGGAGGCTGGAACTGAACACAAGCCTTGCTTTCTTTGATTTTTCATTTCTCCTTTAAAACTTGACATACTCAGTGATTAAAAAAGCTCCTGTATTTTAAATAAATATACTCAAATCACATCCAAGCTCCTATGTTAACCTTACTGCCACATGTTTTGACATTCGGTATTTTTAAACTTTTAAAAAGGCTTCTGCTTAGGGATGGGCTCATCTTTTTCAGGGCATGATTGACAGGGGTTTATTTCAAAATACCTCCCATTAAGGAAAAAAAAAAAAGAAAAGAAAACTACCTTAATGGTGAAGCAGGGAATGACAGCAGCAGACAAAAGGTCGTTGCCTCTTTGTTCTTGAAATCTGAAGAAAATACACAGAACTCCATTGTATGACTTTTTCATGCACAACATTGTCTCCCTTGACCCCATGCACATCTGCAGCCTGAAGTCCTCTGTTATCTCTGGATAACAGCTGTTGCATCACTGATTATTCATCAGTTCCACTTTAGTCTGCCTAAGGTGCTGTGAAAAGACCACAAGTTGCTGAGTTTACTAAGTGAATTCAAGATAAAACCTAAAACTGCTGGGGAAAAAATAGGAATAACAATGGATAACTCTCGCTGGACATTTTGTTTGATAGTCTGTAGCACACAGGCCTACACTTTAGCACATTAGAATGGAAGGATCTTTTAAAAATGCTGTAGTATCCCCTAATTTTCTCACCTAATTCCTTTATACTTTTCATTTGGCTTTGGAAAGCAAAATGCAAGGGCAAGGAACACATGCAGTCGGTACCAAAGAAACAAGCAAGCCCCTCAGTTATATGATGTGCAGAGCAGAATTTGCAGAGCAACTAATTAGTGAGGATTTCCAGTTAAAAGAAGGGGTACAAAGAGGTATGTGCACAACCCAACCCCTTGGAATGCAAATACTCCTTGATCTTTATTTGGGGCAGAGGAAGTAATTTCTCTCTTGTCCTCTCACACTTGCTATGAAGACCACAATTCAGTATGCACCTCCTCCCCAGGTAATTCATCTTCTGGGCTCTTCCATCACCACCTCCCACAATCATTTTCCACCCCTGCCACTCCCCAGTTACCATTGCTCATATTCCCACATGGGTGCTAAATCCCGTCAGTTTTTCTGTCCAAAGGATAAGGTTGGAAGAGGATTTCTTTGATCTCCAAGACTCTTTCATGGGTCATTTGAGAGGTGAGGATAGGAGAAGGTGAAGATTTCCAGTTTATCAGCAAGGCACTGATGACCACCAGATTGCTGGGAATATAGTACTGGATATTCCTGAAAAAAAAAGAAAAAAGAAAAAAGAAAAAAGATTTCTTTGCAGTCCAACACTAAGTTGTTAATGAACTCCTGATGTAAATTCATGGGGTGCAGGGACTGACTCTGAGCAGGTGGCTCTGCAGTGACATGCAGCCTCCAGTTATTTATTTACAAGTAAGTTGCACAGCTCCTGTCACTGAAATATCTGCATACCAAACATGTGAGCTTAGATAAGTGTTATGGAGTCCACAATGTGCAAGGCATGTTACCAGAAATATAAACCCACCTTGCAGATTGCAAACCAGAGAAAACTGTTTCTGTGGGAGCCCCAAGGGAGGCATAGACTATATCCTGAGGTGGCCCCAAGTCCTGGTACTGGTGGCTCATTTCCTTGTGGCCATCAGTAAAGCAGAATGTTTGGAAGCCACTAGTCTTTGATCTCTCCAACCATGAAGGTGCTGAGCACACACAAGTGTTGCAGGTAGCTGCAGTTTATCTGTGGGAGTTATGAGTTCTATAGCTCAGGTACAGGATGTCAACACCTAAGTCTACTGCAATGGTACAGAGTGACTGAGCTATAGGTACATGTTCAACCTTTGCCCTAAATTCCTTAATTTGATTGCAAAATGACTTCTTTTCATGCTCTCAACTTGTTTTTTGTCTCCTCTGGTTCATCAGCATCACATCCCTTGCAATTATATCACACTCCCTTTGTCCATATGCCAAGAATTTGCCAAGGACTTGCAAAATCCTCATTCCTAATTGTTTACCTGTTTGGTACAGCATTTCTGCCTTTCTTCAGAGAGCAATTCTGCCATAGCCTCCTTCTGTTGGGCAAAATTATGCAAATTGCATAGATTAAATTGCTGTATAATGGTTGATCAGCTTTTCCTTATTGTTTGCCATTTGCTACACAGGATTTGCGTGCATTTAAGAGTTTTATGTGTTTAATAGTTATTTAAGAGGCTTAGCATAGCTAATACCTTCAAGCAGTTCTGCCCCTGCAGGCTGGAGAGAAGTAAATGCTACCTCTGGCATCAGAGGAGTTTTGACTGGAAGAGGTTTAAAAATTCTTTTGAAAGCTTTAGTGGTGAAGATGCTGGGGAGAAGATGTACTGACTGCTGACATTGTGTAGAGAGAGTGTTGCTGTTTACCAAAACTCTCTTCTGTCTCTCTTTGATAAAAGGAGCTACAGAGTAGACCCAGCTCCCACTGGAGGAATGGGTCCAGCAGGATGCGGGTCTCCAAATTCCATGTTTTCTATTACAGCCTGTTTCCACTCATGTACATGCAAATGCTTGGATTCACTTTGGCACAAGAATAGGCTCCTATTCTGGCTGAAGGCTGGTTGCAAGAGAACACATAGGCATTTCCTCTCAGTTGCCAGATCCTTTTCTTGTTAACATTTTGCCAAAACATTAATCATAGGGATATGTGCCCCTGAGCAGACTCTCCCTCCCGGCTGCCTCATCCCCATTCCTTGATAGACAGACTTTCATCTCTCTCCTGCTCCTTACACATCTCCAATCTTTTCCAAGAGCTGCAGCCCCACCAGAGCAGGCAGGACAGGAACAATGAGCGTTTTGCTGCCAATGAGCTGGCCTTTAGTCATCCTGGCCGGCCACATAGCAGAGGCCACTCCAGTGCACTCAGCAAAGCACACAGAATCCGAGCAATACCTACGGCTTTTCTGCAAGCAATTAACTGAAGAAGTCAGGTTTGGTTTTCTTAAACAAATTAGCCTTTTAGTATTGAGTTATATACACCGTTGAGAAAACAGAGAGTAAAGTAAATACGTCCTTGAAAAGCAGCCCTTCTCCCACGCAGCCCCAGAGAGTACTACTCACACATTTGCCACTGCAAACAGATGGGCCATTTTCTTGTGTCTCTATTAGGTAATAGGCTCAAGCTGTGAACAAATAAAGCCGAAAACATCCAATATGCCAATGTGTTAATTTTGTCTTCCTGTAGGTGTCCCTGTCGATTGCAAAATTGAGGCAGCCCCAACCTTTTTTTTTTTTTTTTTTTTTTTTTTTTTTTTTTTTTTTTTTTTTTTTTCCCAACAAAGACAAGTTATAACCTTTTTCCTGGGCAAAATAAATTCTGAGCATTTTTTCACAGTAACAGATAAATAAAAGTTGTTAAATAAGCCTTATGGGAGAAACAACAAAACTAACTCTCACAACTTGATGGTCTATCTGTAGCTGTGTTATTTATTTAGATAGCTGGACTCTCTATTAAAATGTACACCTCTATACACATTCTTTACCAGCCCAAAGTTTTAATGATATGCCCAGAACCATTGTACCCAATGTGCCTATGAATACACACCGTATATATAAATATTTGTCACTTGCATGGGGTACATGATGCACTTCACTGGGGTATAGCTCAGGGCAGCATCTGGCTCAGGCTCCACAGACCCTAAAAACTAATGACATGTGTGAATTGTTCATCATTACTTTTATGCATGGACTGTCTCCACGCTTGCACTGGAACTGCCAGGTTTCCACAGCGAACAAAATGGAAGATAAGAACTCCTAAAGAGGTCTAGATATTGACTTAAAAACCCCCCAAACCTCAACATTTTTGTTCCAAGGTACTCAGTCCAATTCTGCAGTTCCACTTATTTTGCCCAGAAGTCCTTCTCCTTGCAGAGTTGAATTCTTCAGCCCAAGGAGGAGCAAGTGCTGAGTGCCACAGGGATTTGTGTACTTCCCAACACAAATTCAACAGTTCTTAATGCACTCAGGGTTGTACACAAGAGATATAAAGGTGCTTCTCTTTCTTTAAAGCTTAACCTGATTAGAGTCACTCCTATGACTCTTAATTTACCACTATCAAACTGCCTCTCCTATTGTTATAACCTTTCTTTCTTTCATGAGGGCTCTTTGGAAGCTTTTCACATACTTGTTAAATGCTCTTGGTCACAAAGCCTGCTCAAAGTTCCCTTGATCATGTCATTGCTATGGTGTAAAATTGAATTACTTTTACAATGCCTGCTGTACCCTGGCAAAGCGAAGCCTTTCCCACAGTTAACAGAGGTAGAAGGCCTCAAAAATAAATGAAAAAGGGAGGACCAAAAAAGTGAATTTTCATTAAAAAGGGGGAAAATAACTTTTTCTTGAAATGCAGGGGAGGCAAGCTCTAACAGCTCTTAAGTGAATGTCTGCCTGACACATTATATCGCTGTTTCAAAAGAGAAGTTGACTGCTGGGGAGGGGTTAATAGGAGTGAAAAGTTAATAGGAGTGAAGACATTTAAAGTTTGCTTGATTGTGTTTTTGTGGTGGTTATAGACAACATCTTGTCTCCCCAAAAGAATCAAGAACTTAACTGCTTTTTTTTTTTGTTTTGGAAAATGGCTGTGGGGTATTGTAGGGCTGTGGATCAAAAGGTTAGCTCTCATCCTTACTTGTGTCTTTTTTATAGGATTGGACATCAAATGAAGGAGGTTATCAAAACCAGAAGTAAGTATTAAAATTAAGCAGGCATACATTGAGAGCATACTCTTCATATGCCCAAAATAAACCCTCTCACACTTCCCTTTCTGCAAAATAAGCCAGGCTTTTTTACTTGTATCACCAAAATAAAGGATTTTGATTAGCCCTGCTTGTTCCAGATTCTCGTTATGCTGTGTAACATCTGTGCCAGAGTGGCAGCCCATTGCTCCCCACTGGAGATTGCAGAATTCCCCTTGGAAGGCAAGGCTCTCTTTGGAAGAGCTCGGTGGTGTAGCACTGTCTACAAGGTGTGAAACACCTGCAGCAAAACCCAGGGACATGGCTTACATCTATCTCGAGTCCAGCACAGTCCTCCACTAGTCAGCTGCTTTACCCGGTGTCAAGAACTCAGGCTAGTTTTCTTTTCCCCTCTGTTTTTGGTGCCTGACCTGTTCACTGCTATTATCCTGTGAAGCTCATGGTCGTTTCTGTCACAGCCTCCAGTGGCTTCCTTCACCCTCAGGTTTTTACATACTTAGCAGCACTTTAAGTCCTCAAGCCAGTGGGCCAGGACCAGCAGGAGCTCATGGCCAGGACGCAGCAGTCATGGCCAAGGCCCTAACTGGAGAGGGTCCAGATGCACCCGTTCTTATCTTTGGCATCTCCAGCTCAGGAGTCCAGAGAGTTCATTACAGCCCTGAGTGGCTTCAGTCCTGCCTTTCTGTAGAAGGCACTGTGCTGCTGTACCATGGGGTAATAGTCGTCTTCCCCAGGTGGTGCTCCTGCAGGTATATACTCTGCTAAAAACATGCCTTTGTGAGAGCTGGGTCCTGTCAAGCAGGCTGATTTCATTGTATCATTGTCATGAAAGGTGTTTGTGTGGAGCTGCTCCCACAGTGCCCTGCCCTCTGTTGCAGGCACAGCACATCTGGACAGATGTGACCCCTCTGTTGCTCAAAGGGATTCCCAGTTAACCAAGCAGCAAGGAGAACAATGGGAGCAACACCCTTTTGACTTGCATGGTTTTCATCTTTCTTTTGCTTCCCCTGGATTTTCTAAGGCAGGCTGTGAATACTGAAGTGTCACCACTTGCACTTAAAGCCTTTGCAGGTGATAGTTCGATGCCTGTTCACACCAATATGAGAGGAACCCCCCAGCAGGAAGTCAGTTCTTTCAGACCTCTTTAGAAATGTGTGATAATCTTATAGTGTATCAACACTTTCTCCCTCCCTCTCTCCCTGCCTCTAATTTCTCTTAAACAAGGCTGTGTTAGTCTCTATGTTTTGATGCTGCTGCTGACATAGCTCTCTTTTCTTTAAATTTGCTTGTTTCACACCTCACGACTTAGTGCTTTGAGGACAGGTTTATGCATTCAGTCTACACCTAGCCTGCTGTGTTGCCTTCTCCATGATGCTTTTTTCCCACATGCCTTGGAAAAGACACATTTGGTGATAGATATGCAGGCCTTTTTGTGTTCTTTCTTTTT
>VWZN01011119.1:221740-247810 GCA_013396955.1 Regulus satrapa
AAAAAAAATATATATATATATATGTGTGTGTGTGTATGTTTATGGATTTTGACATCTAGCACATGAAAGGTATGTATGTGATCACTGTATGTAAAAAGAGAAAAGGTGTATATTGTACATAATGCTGAAAGTGTACTTGTACATGTGTAAATGTCCACATATGCTGTGTATTTTCAAGGGAACACAGGAGTGCTTCTTCTGGAATAGTGAAGAGAGCAGTAGACGGTTGGGGGGCTGGAAAAGTCACCCCACCCCCTTACAAAACCAAGCATCATCTGTACTGCAGGCTGGCAAATAATAAGCATTAATGCCCTTAAACAATGTGTGCTAGAAGAAAAGGGATGGATGCATTGAGGGAGTGGAGATTTGTAAATATTGCCCACAAATCATTCAGTGCTGCTTTCACAGTGCAGTACTAAAGACAGACTAAATTAGCAGTCCACTTCCCCCGCTCTCCTTCCCACTCAAGTCATGTCTGTTTACCCTCAGTAATGACAAAACGTAGACAACTGTCTGCTAGGACTGTGGTGACATTGGCACACACATACCAGACAAGCAGAATGTTGTGGGAAACAGAGATTGAAGCATCTTGATATACGAGAAACAATTATCATGGGAATTGTTGTTTCTCAATGCAACAGCTATAATAAATAGTTGCCATATGCTAAGCACAGATGCCTCCTTGAAAAGCAGCCCCTGTGATGGCACAGCCCATGTTCTCCAGAGTCTGGGGCTTTGAAGAAATGACTGAATTTTTGCAAGAACTGCTGCCCCGAAGAAAGGCATCTCAAGCCACTGAAGACCTTAAGGGTAAGGGGGAAAAAAAACAAAAAAAGGGCAAAGTAGCAGCTTTGCGTTTTGCATGTGGGTTTTGCAGTGGAATCTAAAGCTGATTCCTTCAGTCAGGTGCGAGAGCTGGGATGCCCCTTGGTAATGTGATTTTCACCTCTGCTTGCTTCTCAGAAAACCGGGTGAGCAGAGAGGCACAGAAAAACTTTTTGAGGAACAAGTACTGCCCTCATGTATCAGAGCTGCAAGGGATTTGGTGCACAGCTGGGGTCTCGGGCTTCGTTTGATTTCAGGACTTATGGGTGGAGTGCTTCATATGCATGTATGCACACACACACACACACACACACACACACACACACACACACACACACACACACACGAGCACACATGTGTTCATGCATGTTTCTGCACCTCACATCGTTTTTCTGTCAGCTTAGACAGGGAAAATTTGTTTGTGTAGCAGAGGAAGATAAAGAAGCAAACAGGAGATGGTTATGTTCTTCCACCTATTTCACTAATACATCACAGGAGATTTGTGCTGTTCAATAAAAAAAGCAAAACGAACAAAAAAAGCCTAACAGGTCCAAATAAACCAGGCAGTCTGACCTGTTGAGGGTGTCAGAACTGATGCTATTTTATCACCACTCTCGATTCTGCATCTTTCTGGATCCCAGTTTCTTTAAAACACTGTCTTTCTGGCATTCACAAAACCCTGCAGGCACATTCCCAGCCTTTCCCCCAGGACAATGCAAAACTAGATTGTTTAGGTACCTAAGAAAAGCCCAGCCCCTGGGCCATTCAGTGTCTGAAAGCAGCTAACTACCGGATTATAGTGACAATCAGAAGGTGAGATTCTTCTAAAAAATAAAAAATTAAAAAAAAAAATTTATCTTTATCATTAAGCATCAAAAACTTAAAAATAACCCCTTGCCTCTGTATTCTTCGGGTTTTACAGCAGTCAGCAGTCTCAAACCTTGCCCTGTGCTACAAACAACTACTAAAAATTTCTACTTTTTCACTTGTGCTAAAATGGAATTAAGGCCTCAACCTGGGCATTCAGGCATTATTGTAACAGAAACATCTGTTTAACACTTGGGTTAAACCCAAGTGTTCTTCCCTATCAGGACACACAAGACCTGACACTCCAACAGGTTCCACTAAGTGAGAAAAGTGTTTGAAAATCTAAACCTGCCAATGATGTGGGGTTTGTGTGTGTGCTTGTGTGTGTGTCACTTTAAAGACATGGCAGGGCATATATTTGAAAGCCAGCTGTAAACCCCCTAGATAGGCTTCGGAAAAAGCCAACCCATCGTGCACAGCAGATGCTGGCTTCATAAATGTCACAGAAGGCAATGATGTAACCTGCTGTACTGTTTGGCTGACATAATTTATGTGTGCAATCATACAGAATGCTAATAGTGTTCAAAACATATTTTTAAATTGTCAACCAAACTAAGAAACCTCTTACAAAAATATCAGCTAGCTTTTTATTTCTCATATGATTAACACAGCAGTGTTTTACAGCTATGAGGAATTTCCAATAACTTTTTATGTTTTTCATTCACACAGTCCCTTTTAATCAGAAACTTTCTTTTATCTGAATTCAGTTGTATGCTTTGCTAAGAACTGTTACTTCAACAATACCAGGAGCTTCCTTATTATTATCCTATTTATGCCAAGGATTCTGATTGCTACCCCCCACTCCCATCTCAAATTTAAAGGAAAATGGAAAACTGTTAAGGAAAATTAAACCCTGCCGAGTGGTTGCTATGCATTTTGAATAGCCCTTTTGTGCATGTATTATACATACATACATACTACATGAACCTTTTATTGGCTAAATTTGTATCTAGTGTATGTTTATTAAACAGCTATTAAAAAAAAGGCTCTGTGAAGAGGCTGCCTGTTTTCAGCTCCTACTGAAGCTGCAACAACACAAGATAGTTAAATAAAGGACAAATGCTAAGTGTTAAAGATCCTTTTTTTTAGCATATGAAGACTTTACAACTTCACACTTGGAGTTCTCAGAAGTGCCTCTGTTTCCAGGATCTTTTTGAGCTCTTACTTAAACCTGTCAAACTTTTTCTTTAAAGCTGACTTATTGGTCATTAAAAAAACCCCGAAGAACCAACAACAGCAACAAAATAAACACCAGGATTTTTCCCATCCCTTTTTTTATTAGCCTATTAAAGATATTATACAATGATGACAGGATCAATACACAGGCAATTCCAACTCTGAATTTTAACTCTGAATTCTACAGCACTGTTATATGCAAGGGAAATAGAGACTCAGATCCCATGGCTGCCCTTGGCTGGTGACAGAGCAGCCTTTTCAATCTCTCAGGGCTGAAGAGAAGGAATTAAGTTCAACACTGGCACTAGAGTCAGCTTGACTTTAGGCCTAGGGCTGGAGGCATTTGGCAGTCCTTGCCTTAACCTTCTCCTCACATTTCTGTGGAAGGCAAGGGAAGCACCAGCTGGAGTAAGGACCCCATCGGATTCAGCCTGTAGGTAATGCCATGCAAAATAAACTTTTTGCTGAAGTGAGGTTGCTCTTGACAAGTGTGGCACAAAGAAGAAATTTAGCCTATGAAGTGCTACCCAACAGTTCAGGCCAACACCTGCAAGGCGTGTGGATGGGATGGAGAAGTTCAGTTTCTCCAGCTTTAGCTGGAATTTAGCTGCAATGCGCAAGTTGGCACTTGCCAGCTGTGAAAAGTAACAGAAGAACGAGTCAGGACCCTGCCTTTACAGTCTGTTTGAAGGAGAAGTTCAGGCACATCAAACAGTATCTATGATGGACCAACTGTGTTCATAGAAGGCAGGAAGCATTCCTCCTCTTTTAGCCCATGCTCATTAAAGAGGGCAATTTCCTTCTGCTTCCTCTGGATGAGAAGGCTTGCTCTGGAGACATTTGCAAGTGAAAAATCTGACACTCACATGAAGGGAAGGGTTAGAAAACCAGTAGCTAGTGGAGTTAATGACAAGAGGTATCTGCCCCTGAGTGTTGCATCATGGTGTGTCTGAAAGGAGTGACACAAAGCACTCTGCAGGATAGATCCCACTGGACAGGACACTCACCTGCCCAGGTACACATTTCACCAAGCCCTGTTAGCAGGAGCCCTGCCCAGCCTCCCTGTACAGATCTCCTAGCTGAACACACTGATCAATCAGCAGTATATACTTCTACCAATACAGGACCTAAGAGTTGGCGCTTTTACAGAAGATACATCTCTAAACCATTTCCTCATTTCTTCCTATGAGCTCAGGTGGAAGTATGTTTATGAGTAGTGCTATGGCACACTGTCAGCAAGGAATTCTCCAGGAATGCCCTGAGCTTGAACTCCAAATGTAAAGCAACGTCTCTACCATCCCTCAACCCCTGCAAGCACACCCTGCTCCAAGTGTTTCCTGAGCTGCAGCAGCTGTAGGACACGAGAGCTGTCACTCCCATGTCTCACCAGCCACTGGCTGCCATGAAAGTGACACCAACATGTCCCACTATGGTCCAAATGTCACCACAATGGAAATATTGAGGGAACAAAGGGCCAAAAAAGACAAGTGCAAAATGTTACTCCTCACTCCTGCTATAGTGCTTCTCTACAGCCAAACAATTTTGACATTTATTCCATCATCTCTAAGAACCACAGATTATTTATTTCAGAAACATCTGCATTGTTTTGTGGCAGATCAGATCTCAAATACTGTTGCACACCCTATTGCCAGCAGTTATCCCATAGCCCTGCTCTGAATGGGGGCTATTGCAGCAATCCCAAGGGACACCTCCTGCCCATACTGCTCACTCGACTTGCAGGGCTCCCTTTCTTTCACCTCCTCTGTCCCGGTGACTCATTTCTGATGGGCAGTGAAGCCTCTGGGGAGCACGGCTCAGCTTGCTGGGCACAGTGGCTTTTGTTAGCTTTGCTTTCTGGCACATCTAATACAGTCTCTTAAGCTTTCAGCTGGAGTGTCAAGAGTTCCTGTAGTGGGATCTTCATTTAATCTCCCCAGGGATAGTCTTAAATGCCTTGTTTCCCCTTTTCTTTTTGCTTGGGCATTGCTCTTTTTGGTTTTCATGTGGCTACATTCTCAGGTTGACAGCAGTTACTGAGAGTGTGGAGGTAACTTCAGTGACTTCTTTCATGGTGAGAAATTCCTCCTACTTTCCTCAGCTCTGTTTTACATGAGTGGCTGCTTTGGTTAATTACCTTAATTGTCCTGCTCTAAGACAGATATACTACCTGTGTTTGACTCTCAAGTTTTCCAAAGCATGGGAAAAAAAAAAGCAAGAATGATCAGTGGTCTCAAGCACACGGAGCATGTCTAAAATTGGGCAAAACCTCACTTTTAGAGACCTATGTTCATTGCACCTGCCCAAATTTTGAAAGGAGATAAGCTGTTAGAAAAAGTGACTTTCACATCAGAGTCCTAAATGGACACAACAGCAGATAAGAAAGTGCCCAAAGCATCAGGGATTCACAACTGCAACAAAGGCACTAGGAGGATGGAATATAACTGCACAGAGATAAGGGCCTGATATTTAACAACTATTTTAAACCATGTTTACTAAAAAAGAGGTTAGTTCTATAATTTTTCTGCACATTTGTCCAGACTGATGTACACTCAGCTCTCTTAATAGCCTTCAAGCTGACTGGCCACTCTCCACCAGGTTTGATGGAAGTTGAAATTACACTACAAGTTATTAAATTTCTACAAGTCTCACATAAATAGGCACTTGGGTTGAGGAAAGTGGTTCTGTTTGTGGCCTCATTGAAGACAAGTCCCTATCAAATGCTAAAACTTACTAGGTGAAGGGAATCCATATGGGAGAAATCACAAATTTCTTGGACATGAGGAAAAACCTTGCCTAGAGCCAACATTTTATTAAACATCAGAGTATATAAACATGAAGGAGGAATCCTGCAGAATCATGCTCCTCCAGTTCCTCTACTCCTGCCATTAATTTCTTGCCTTAAATTTTTAATTAATTTACTTAGGTGGATGATTCTCAAGTTTCCCTGCCTTGCTCATCATGGGCCTTTTGAAATATCTAAACCAAAGCAAAAATGGAAAGCATTATACAGGCAGTCAATCTGCTTTATTAATCAGATTATTTAGTTTTGCATGTTTGTCCAGCCATTAAACCTACCATCCAAATGCAGGTCATCAAAGAAAGGTGACTGGGAGAATTGCTCTGATAGTGTTCTGCACAGGATGTTGCTTTCTGAGGGTAATATCTATTTCATTTATGGCACTACCAAATACTGCTCTCTGGGTCTAATGAGAGCATTTGCAACCACATACATTTTTGCTAAGTATGTTGTTTTATTACAGATTAAATTCTTCCCAGGGACATACCAGTTTTAACCATTTTCTGTCCAGATCCATCTAGTCACTTCTTATTACAGAGACAGTAAAGAGTGAATTGAAAGGTTTCAGTTTTCAAGATTGTGTACATAAAAATCCAGTGGCAGGGGAGTTCTCTATCTGGTTCTAGAGGGGAATGGAAAAAACCAGCATTATCATAAATTCATGTGAGTTGAATAAAGCAAAGATCTGAATGACAGAAATTTGTTCTGATGGAAATCTATATTTGCATTATTTTGCTCTTGTATCTTACTGAAGTTGTCAAATTCTTCCTTTTTGCTAAAATTTCACACACCGTGTGATGAGGGGGAGTCAGGGATAGTGTCAAGAGTATCTGTATTCCTCTGCCTGTTCCTGTTTGAGTGTTCTCTGAGGTGGAAATAGAGCACTTTTCTTCTTCATCAATGACTCTTGGTAATTAGGTGGTATAATTCAAAGCGCCAAATTTTGAGTTAGGATGGATTTATTATATTTCATTTTTATATGAATCATCAGACTTCTAATTATCTCTTAGGTTTGGCTGTTGTTACAGAACTTACCTATGTGTTTTAGCAGTGTGATGACAAATCACTGCTGTCAATCTGGTTAGCTTTTCCAAGATGGTAACCAAATAATTGAAAATGGAATGCCATGATACCAGCTTTTATGATACATGTACTCATTCTGTTTATGTTTACATGATGGTGAACTTTGCTGCTGCCTCCTGTATGCATCTTTTATTGCAAATTTGTTACATCAGTGAAAGTAAGCAGTGGAGAGAGGAGGAGTCAATGTTTCTGAAACAACAGAGAAAGTGTGGGAGGGTCCAAATACTTCACAAAATTTTGGAATTCCAAGCTCTAAGCTAAAGTCACATTTGACTGTTCATTTGAAAGTACTCTTCTGAAAGCTGCATAAAACTGCAACCAGATTCTGTTTCAGGATGCTGCCTGAGGCTTGAACAAAAGTGAAACATCACATTTTGAAGATTATGAATAACCATGTCCAAAAATAGATCTTTTGGGGTGTCACTGGGTCAAAGGGTAAAAGCAGCAATGGCTGGACAGGGAGACACTTCTAGAAAAACAAAAAAACAGGATCCAAGTAGTGTGAATTTGTCTTCAAAAAGAAAAAGGAGAACAAAACTTAAAGCCCACAGCCCTACAAAACATTCCCCCACCTGAAATACTTGAGAAGACAGAGAGTCAGTAATTGCCTTTATGATGTAATACACCATGTGCTGATGTGCAGGGAACATTGCAAAGAACCAGGGTCCTTGCCATTTTCAATAAAGAAACTGTGGCTACAAGAATTCATTAATTTCTGATGGTGTTGCTATTTTACTTTCAAGAAAAGGCAACCAAAATAACAGCACTGAAAAATACCAAATAGAAAACCCAAATTTTGGATATTTCACAGGGAAAAACCCTTTTGCATACCAAGCTATCTTTAAATTTTTCATGAAGTGTCTGTTGATCCAGATATGATAGCAACTTTTATCTCAACGCAAGAGTGATTCTATTGAAAGAGAAAAACCAGTAACCAACAAATAGCAGTTCAGCTGAGAAATAAACCCCAACCTTTGGAGCCCAAAAGACCAGGTTTGAAGGAGATTCTAGGTATGTATCAGCCAGGGTGACAAAGGGAAAACAAACCACATATCCAGACAACTTGTTGATGGATATGCTTGCCAAAGATAATTTAGTGCTGAACACAAAGCTGAAAGCAACCAAGTAAAAATCAAAAGGCATCCAAGTGGTGCTGTGTAGAGCAGTTTCACAGAGGACAGCAGACATCAAAGTACGCAGTGAGAGTGAGCTGTGGCCTTTTCAGTCCTCAGAACTGAATTAAGTCGAACGCACATGGCTTCTTCATACAATGCTAACAGGATAGAAGGAAGACTTAAGCCCATCAGCAAGAACAGAGCAAGGGATAAACCTCTTTGACTAAGACTTAGTTTATTTAGTCAGATGGGGAAAAAAAAAGCAATCCACCAAAGCCCCCCTGAAACCATCACTATCCCATCTGTCTGTGTTATTAACAAAGACTTGTCCAAAGGCTGAGTGGTGTTAACAAGGCATCTCTACTCATTTGAACGATACGAAGGCGCAGAAAGTCATAAAGTTAAAACACTGTTAAGCATTTACCAGACAATAACAACAAAAGGTACTGAAAAATCCAAGAGGATCCACTACCAGCAAATATTTCAAGGTCACAAATGCAGGATGGGAAATCCCAATTAGAGACAAGTTTTTCTCTTGTCCCATCAGCAAGTCAAACCTCATGAAATTCTTTCTTTAAAGATGGTGTGTGTGTGTGTTTGTGTGTGTGTGTAAATCACAACAGTAAAGTACATCTCAATTCTACTGTGATCCTCTCTTTCTTCCTATTCAGAGACCATCACAAGAACACGGGACTTGTCAGAGAAGGAAGATGCGTGTTGTGCTGCACGCTCAAACAATGGGCACAACCCAGCAGAATTATAGATCTTGGCTAATGCATGAGAAAGTCAGAAAACAGCCACAAAGCATCACTCACTGACAGAAATATAATAGCATGCTCCCCCGGGACTGACGCATGCAGGGCACTGATTGGCCTGCATCTCTTCTGGGGATGCAATGCTGTTGGTGTTTTTTCAGACAAAGGAAAATTGGGAGCCCTAGAACTCATGCAAAGAAAATGTCATTATCAATATAACTTCTCAGTGTTTGGACAACCCTGGGAGCTTTCATCAGGCTTCTTTCAGAAATTACAGGAATTCACATGCCATCTGTTTGTCCCTAAAAGTGCAACAACTGATGCCATTATCAATCCTCCTCTGCCAAAAGGGATGAAATCGACTCCAGCCAGCTTCCCCCATGCAAAGATTGCTTATTCCAGCATGAACTGCATGCAAACCATTAAGCAGGCATTTGGAGATGATTCCTGCAATGTGAACCCACTCTGCTGGATCCAGCAAGTTACGGCTGGACAACTGATGCCAAAGGGAATTTGGACACTCAGTGGATGCCTGAATCATCATCACCAAAAACTGTCTTGAAGCTTATGAATTACAGATGTGTAGTGCCCATTCCTGCCAAACTGATGAATTCTTATGTGTTAGTAATGGATTCAAATGCACAGAGATATGCAAGTTCCAAGCTGTACCAAATAAAAGGCTGAAAGGGACAGTTTGCACAATCATTTCAGTAAAGATTTGGCAGAGAAACATTAAAAATAGAATAATCATGTTATATAAGACCTGTGAAGCAAATATCTGACATGATTCCACAGGGGGAAAACATAATGTTGTTTATTATGGTATATTTTAAATCATCAGATTCCTACTCGTGTTCAGAGTCTCTTTTTTACCCAATAACGATGTACTCTGGTAAAGGGAAGGTTGTCAACAAAAACATGTTCAGCAGCTCTGAACTACCCCACAGAGGAAGCTTGCACATGTAAACAAAGTTCAGAGGTAGCAAAACCAGCAAGGAGCTTCAGAAGAATTTTGACCACAGGAACCATGAGCAAGAGGAATGCCTGACCTTGGCTCACCACATATTGGCTGGACAAGGCACTTGTGCTTTGTAAGATCTCCTCGACTCTCTTCTTTTGAAAGGTGATTCTTTCAAAGCAGCTTAGAATGGGAAATCGTCCTTGTTAAATGGAAATCAAAAAAACTTCAGAGGAGACAATAAGATAGTGCTAACACAGGGAAAAATGGCCCCACTGCCTCTGTGTCCTGGCTGTCACTGCCCTTCCCGGTGGTACCTTGTCCTGCCTACTGAAATATGGGCTTGTATTCAGGCAATGAATTAGACTGGGGAAAGTAGATTCAGGCGTACCCTTGTCCTTTTCCAGCTCCAGCTGAATCTGCTCCAATTTGCCATTAAGCTAGTAAAAGTACTGTGAAAGGAAGAGAATAGCACAGGGTGAGAACAAGCAGTCAGAAGCAGAGGAAGTGTGGATCTACTGCTTTTATCAATACTGACAACTTATGCCAGCTTAAATTATTTGTCTGACTAAAATCCTGAGATCTTCCAATTAGCTCCTTATTCCAGCTTATATATTACCACTCCATAATCCTGTCATCACTGCCTGAAGCTGGTCAAAACACTGAAAGGGAAGAGTGTTTTGAAAAAGAGAGTTGCTTTTTCAAACACTAAGCTCAAGGCTTTCTTCATGTGTGAAAAGGACTGAATACCTGAAGACTATTCCTGCACTTTTGGATCACCCCAAAACCCACTTTGTATCATTGCCCTTGACAATCACTACTGCCTGATTACTGAGCACTGAAAGTTTAAAGCAGAGAACATCCTACTGCAAAGATGATTTAAGAAACTGAGGAAGAAATGCAAAAACCAAAAGTTAAAGCTGAATAAATTGCTCACACTCATTCAGAGACCAGCCTAACTTAGCTTGAGCACTTCTCTCCCAAGTTATGGAACAAAAAACCAATCCCCTATTTCCCTCTTTTCTTGCAAGCCACATACATTTTCTTGTTGAGCTCTGATAGTGTGCAAACCCCATGAAAGTCTCTCATCTTCAACGGGAAAAACAAGCATTATTCACACAGCTCTGTCTCTCTCATTTCTGTCCACAAACAGTATCAGCAACAAGTGCCAGTTTGAAAGCTTTAGGCCAGGATTTTAAAGTATATGTCTTTGTGTCCATTACAGCCCCTGTTGCTAGGATGTTTTGATTTTTACATTGCTATGAAAAGAAAATCCTTAGATTTTAAATATTATTAATTCTGTCACAATTTCTTAGCTTCAATTCACTTGTTATTAAAGTAAATTGGCTTTTAAAATCAAATTATTTTAAACATATTTTAATAAAAGTTTTGTTTTAAAAACTAGCCATAAACTGCCATGTTTTATCCTGAATTAATATAACTTTTAATATTGCATTTTTGAGTGCTTTAATATGAGGAGCACAAAGAAACTGACATGACTGAAATACGCATTTCAGCCTTAGTGCAATAAAAATATTTAACCAATCTGAAAGAGTAAAAAGTCTTGTTTGACCTAGATAAATGCTTTTTCCTTATCCACCAATTCTGAAAAGAAGCATCTGTGACTTTCATGCCCCATGTCCTCCCCACCCCTGCAGACCCTGGCTGTGCTGGCTGACTTGGTGACAGCGGCTGTGGCTGTACCTCCTTTGGACAAAGCACAAAGCTTCCAGCACTCTCCCTGAGTTTTAGCTTACTACTAACCCCTTTTCGGGCACTGTTTCTTGGTGAAATTGATTGTTAGGCCAAGCTTCTGTACTCAGCACCTGCAGTCCTCCTGATATCTGAATACTCATTTGCTTCACTGATGAAAATAGTACCAGAAACAACTAGAAAGTCCTTGTCCAGGGAGGGCGGCAGGTAACGCAGCTCCCTCCTTGCGCCCAGCAGATCCTCCCCTCGACAGGAGCGCACACGAGAGGTTTTATGAAGTGACATATGTCTAATTGGCTGAAAGGTAATATTCAAAGGCCCGCCGCTCCTCTCAGAGCTCAGGGACTGCAGCTGGCAGAGTGTTAAATCAGTTAACAGTTGGGCCCTTTGCTGCGCTGCACCACTGCTGCTGCTGCTGCTGTTCTCGGGGCCGCTGCCCAGTTTGGCTCATTGAGCTCCCCAGTCAATGGAGAAGGCATCTCTATTGTGCACCTCAAAGCATGCTCACAGCCCCTGAAAGAGAAACAGGCCCCAAACTACTGGGGCAGATCGTATGACAGGATTACTTGCTTGTTGTTCCTCTTTCTTTCTTTTTTTCTTCTTTAAAGGACTTCTATTGGACTACAGGAAGGAATTACGTGAGGGGGAGACCGTATTACATAGTGACAGCTGGAAAACTGGGGATTGCCGGCTAGTAACGGAGCTGGGTTCCTTCTGTGCCGGCTGGACACCTACCTAAGGCATCTTTTAATTAATTTGTGCAGAGAGTGATCTCCAGAGCCCAGGCAGTGCAGGGCAAATCCTCCTGCGACTGGTATCGGTGGCAGCCTGCCCCCAGGGCTGGGCTGAGGATGGATTTTTTTCGAAAAACCACACACAACAGCTCCTCCTTGCCAACCTTAGAGCACAGAAGTGCAAGCATTTATTGTTCTTATAGGATCCAGACCTCCAGATTCAGGAAATGTGTTAAAGCTGTGGTTAAGCAGAGCTGTGAATGCCTGACACTCCAGTCACAGCAGAGATCAGGTTCTTGGCCAGCAAAAATCAGTATTTCTCTAACAGCATCAATAAACATTGCCCGGCTGATGAACTTCCCAACAGCCCAGCAGCGCCTCTGGCTCTGTCTCTGGTACACCTGCCTAAGCAATTTGTAATCACCCCTCTGCTTTCTGCAGGCTGAGGCTGTGTGTGCACCTCAAAGCCCTGTACCTGTGCTTCCAATAAGATGCCTACAATTTGCCTTCCAGTGCTGTAAACAGGCCTTGCTCAAGAGGAGAGCAGTAATCATTGTCTTCCTTGTCCCTGTCCTTGCTGCCCATGATGGCAGCAAGGGAATCGCTGTACTGGAGTTTCAACATGACCCTTGGCCCCTACACTTCCCCAGAAATGCACAAGCATTGCACATTTCTGGTAAATTACGTGTATATGCCTCATCCCACCTTGCTGGTAGCATCTCAAGGCTTCAAAGCTCTTTAATTGACCACTCTCACTGTTCAAATAGCACTCAGTTAAGACACAGCGTAATCTATCTTCTCAGCACGTGTAGAAAGCAGTGCCACTGTTTAATCTAGGCTTAAAAATGGCACAAAATGTGCACTCCTGCCATGGGTAAAAATAGCACTTTCAGTTGGGAACTACAAATTCTTATGGGGGCTGGCTTATGATACCAGTTTTCCTTCACATTTTTGGACTGAGGGAAAATCAAGCTGTCAAATCTTGAAGCAAAATGTTAAATTCTGCTTTGATTCAAAATGCAGAGTTGTCTAGGTCTTCAAAGATACCAAAACTACCAAGCTCTATGGCATTCTTAGAGAGGAGAAAAGATCGGCCCAGTATTCATCTACGTGCTGGCACATTCGCACCATTCTGGCAACAAACAAGCACACCAAAATGGATTTAAAAGCAGACTGGCATGCAACAAGTTTCCACAAGAGAGGCTTTGAATTCAGAGTGCTCAGGCTCCATTGTGGTAATTGTGATAAGCTGCAGACAAATGCTTTTATCATAACCACAACAAAGGCAAGGTAAGAGACCCGGCATGCAGCTTTGACACAAGCACAAGGCACTACCCCACTTGTGCCACAGAATAAGACCCAACACTCACGCACTCACCACAAGGCAGATGAGGCAATGTAAATCCCCACCCTTGCTGGCTTTGTGGTAATTTGTTCATGTGCTTGTCCCCGGGGTGAGTAAAACCAGCCTGTTCTGCCAGAATGTCCTGAAATAGCAACATTTGCTGAAATTGTACATTATTATTAACACCTAGGATTACATCAGAATGGATCATATCTTATCCAGCTATACCACACATCATGTAGTCTCTGAGCACACAACATTATTGTACTATTCAGTCATTTAATTAAAACAATAATTGATGCATAGGATGAAAAATAAAGAGCTTTTTTTCTGAAAAACTTACAACTTAGCCTTATGAAAAGATGATATAGATACCTGACAAAAATGGGAAGAGAACTTTTGTGCTAGAAACAGAAGAAATGGGGATTTTAGAAGCATGAGAAGTAAGGGGAGCTGATAGAAAGGCCAGCCAGAGTAAAGCTGACTGGCCAGGCTACAGGAATGACTGGACTGAGGTAGGAAACAGAAAGGATAGGCTGGATGAAAGACAAAAAGTTTGCTTTTGCAAGCTAGGGACTACAAAGGGACAATATATCTAGGAAAAGATTTTCAGAAAAGAAAATCTTTTGAAAGAGGCAAGGCTAGGGGAAAGGGAAGTGAGAGAAATGGAAGGATGATGGGATAGTCTTCAGTTCCAAAGCTGGATCTGACAGATCAGGTCATCCAGGAACCAAAACCCAAGGGTCAGTGAGGAAAACACTGAGGAATACTAACAAAGAAACTGGAAGACAAGATATTTCACAACTTCAGAGCGTTTAACATTCCCAAGTATGCAGACTTTCTGCATCCCAATGGCAACCGCATTTCACCCTATTTATCGTGGTCAGCTTCACCAACAGCATTCCTTTATCAGATGCTGATCTACCCCTTTCACATAGAAGATGGAAGGAGCTACAGAGCTGAGCCTTCTCAGCCCTGGTGTCTGGAATGCAGCTCCTCTTGGCACCATGGCAGAGTTTGGGCTCTTGGTGTGTAATGAAGGGCAATCTGGTCTAGTGATCTCAGCAGGAGAGGCTGGGATGTGGGCATGCCGCACGTCTCGTGCCAGCTCTCACACTTTCTTCTCCCTCTGTAAAGTGGGAACACCACCTGCCAGCCCCACAGGCTTGTCATGAGGATTGATTAATGTTTGTAGACATTTTTAAGAGAGGGTGAAAGCTCACAAGACAGAGCTGCTAAAAGACTGTGTCCAAACGAATGGTTTTATCACTGCTATGGCTTAAACTGAGTCCCACACCATTTAAAAAAAAAAAAGTTACATTTGGATTCAGTTATGTCCAAAAGATCTGTGGCCATCAGGCACAGCTACAGCATGCAAAAGTTTCAGAATAAGTGACTCTTAAGGAAAGGGAAAAATAGTCCATCCGTTGCCTTTTGCTTTTCTCCAAAAATCCCTCTGTAGCCTTGCATGCCTTCAGGGCTATGAGTGTTTCTGCATGATGCCAGTCACCGTCTCATCACTAAAACTTTTTAACCACTACCAGACATGCTCCCTCGACCCTGGGCTCCCACTGGAAAGCATGCCTGGCCCTGTCCCCCAGCAGTTAATTCACAGGCACATTAGCTCTGCTGCAGCCTTTTAGTAGTTTGCCCCAAAACTTGCACCTTGAATTTTGAGTGTGCTCCCCGCCCAGGCCAAGGGAAGATGCAGGGATGGCGTAACCCCTGCCATGGCAGAGCTGCCATTCCAGAGCACAGATAAAAGTGAAACCTGAGCAGAAAATGTTTGCGGTGCCACTGGCAATCAAGGACTGGGTTGTCCCAGCAACGGGAACACTTCATCAGCTCAGCTAACAGATGGTCAGTGAGCAACAGGCAGCATATGTTCCAATAAGCACTGACATCAGCACAGATGGAGGGTGGGCAGGAGGCTGGCCCTGAAACATAACCTGACATTTCCTTCTCATTTGGTGCTGCATTGTTATAACTCACACAGGAAGATTAGCAGGGAAAAGTGAATAGCATTAGGGAATCTGCTCAGGAACCGATTACTAACACTTCACTGCAGTTTTAGATTTTTACTTAACCAGAGTGCAACATTGTTAACAACATTCAGGGGCAGAAAAGGAAAATGCCCTGGGATTTAACGATAGGGCTTTATTTTCATCACAGACAGGTTTTCCCAAGAACATTAATTAACAGATTGCCACCTTCTAGGAGTCTAGATCTCCAGTTCCACTATTTCTACGGCTTTTTCTTTTACTCCTTCCATCCCTCCCTCAACAAAATGCACCCAAATACCCCACAGGATTAAATAAAGCTCCACAACACATTGTCACAAAGGGCATAACTTTCCTCCCAAAATAAACGTTAATGCTTGCTACAAAAGAAAAAAAAAAAGAACAAACAAACAAAAAACATAAAAACCCCAAAAAACAAACCAAACAAACCAAACCAAACCAAACCCCCCAAAAAACAACAACAAAAACCAGACACAAAAGGAAAAAAAAAAACCAACCAAAAACCCATATATTCCTGCTGAAAAACATTCAATAAAAATAGGATTCAAAGGAGACTGTAGTCTTTGGAATCAACAACAGATCGATCTGCTCGACCCAGAGGATAAGTACACAAACAGGTTACATGCAAGTTGTATATTTATAGACTTGCACTGAGGATAATGGGCAAGCATGCTGCATGGCTCCAAAGTGCCTCTTTGTGACAGACAGCAAGATGCCAAGTAGATAGATCCAAATGATGTAAGTGTACAGCTGTATCACAAGCCGATATTCAAGGGAGGCAGCATGTGCAGCCACAGCCTTCTGTTACCTCGTGAGATACCTTTAGAAGCCTTTTCCTCCTCTAGCGCGTGGGAAAGTTTAGCAGGCACCTCCCTTCAATGTTAATGGGACTTGTATGTACATCCATCTCTTGTGTCAGCAGGGGAACAGACCCTCCAGTGAAGCCTGTCTGTAGTCCTGGGGGACTGCCAAGCTGTTTTGGTAAAGGCAAATACTTCCATCTCTGTTCCTTGTGCCTTTCTTTGGAGAGCATGAATTTGGTCAGAGATTTGCAGCCTGGATAACCCCCTGTAGATCCTCCTGTTTAATCACAGTTTCTTCTCTGGAGCTTTACGCAGATGCTCTGGGTTGTATAGCCCAATTCACACAAGGATCTCCTGCCCTTCCTCAAACTACAATATCTTTGAGAGGTGAATACAGCTCCTTAGCAAAGAGCTGTGCAGGGAATCACCTGCTGATATTTTCAGGTGGCTCCTAGTTTTGCACAGCTCAGTATCTGACCTCAGCATTACAGAGTTTTTGTGGTGATATTTCACACATTTAGTGGCCATGCACTGCAGCAACCACTTCCCATGTCTTCCAGCTTCCTAGAAACTTCTAAAGACAGGTCTGTGCTCCAGCTGATGAAAAAGAGTGTCACAAGATTCTGGTATATCTTGAGCAAGGTCATAGAGTTAGTAAATGACAGATCTAGGAAGGTGCAGGGTTAGGGTTAGGGATTCAATCAGGTTTCCTAACTCTGACCCCCATCCTGACGATTACACAGAATCCTCTTACAGCAGAACAAATGAGATACTCATCAACTCTGGACACATGTGTTCAATGAGAACTCCCTAATGAGCCATGTGTGTCAATGAGTGGACAGACATACACAAACTACAGATCACTGCATAAGGAGCAAGGCGTCCTAAGGCTGTGCTCTTGTTGCTAACTGCCAGAGGCAGGTGCTGCAACTCTAGCAAAGCCACTAAAGAACAGTTTTAACCTGAGAAGAATGAGTAGCTGAGCTGTTTATTATAAATTTCAAGCACAAGGATGCCCAGCTTCTGAGGGATGCTGATTTTATGCTCTGGGCTGTGTTATATTTTATGCCGTTGAAGACTTTCAGTATCAAAAAAGCAAACTTCAAGTCTGGGACTGTGCTTTTAGAAGGCCACCTCTTTTAGTGCTGTTTGGGGAGTGGTGTTCCAGTCATAGGTGTTCCTTTGTTCTTTTCCTCCATATCATGTACAACTGAAGCTGGTACATATTTACTAGTTTGGTGCAGCCTCACTGTCCCAGTTACACCAAAGGCTGCATTTCAATCATCACCACTTAGTCCTCCGGCAAATCTTCACTGATGTTAAAGCAGTGAAGGTCCTTTATGGTGAACAGCCTTCTTAAGTGGAAGTTGGAGATGGGCAATGATAGCCAAAGTCAAAATGAAAAATCCAAAAGCATGTGTTATAATTGCAGCAATAATGGTGACTGTTTACAAAACAGCTGCAGGGTGAGCACAACATACAGCCAGTATCTGAAAGTTAAGAATATTTGGAATGGCATTTAACAAATGAAGTATTTCAGGATCAAGAAGGATTGGTTTGGTTGCATATAATGTGCTTTCTATGAGTAAAAAACAATTTCTGTATCTCTATTTGTATTACATATGTTCCAAAATAGGAGGCAAGGGGGACTATGGGATTATTTATCCAACAAAACAGGCCCCTAGTTTTTCTAGGAAAACCAGCAGCCAAAGGATGTTAACATTGCTTAGATCTCCAGAAGTTCCTGCCTCCACATCCATCCGGCCAAGGTACATGAGCATTCCCTTCTAGCGAGTCCTTCAGTTCACTGGAGAAACATGGATAACCTGATGGGTAAATAGAGGGGTAGTCTGAGCAAGGAACAGAAAGATAGGAGACTACTTCCACCTCTCCTTCACTCTCCATTTTCCTGAGAAAATGTCAGACTAATGTCTCAGAATGAGGAGGACAGTCATGTTCACTGAAATAAGAAGACAAGGGGCCAGGGGTACAAGTTGCATCAGGAAAGGTTTCATTTTAATATTGTAACTAAATTCTTTACACTGAGAACAATCATTCACTGGAACAACCTCTGCAGGGATGTGGTAGGGTCCTCATCACTGGAGGTTTTCAAGATGTCATCAGACAGAATGCTAAATAATGTCATCTGGGCTCCTGCTCCCATGGAAGGTTGGGTCAGGTGATTTTACAAGGCCCCTTCAAACTTGGGCTGTGCTATGATTCTAAATCCCCCACTGCTTAAAAAGAAAAACCAAACAAGTTTCACAAAATGCTTTTGGGAAGCGAGACTGGTTTCACCTGGATGTGGAGCAAGTCTTTCTCCTAAAGGGAAGGGAAGGTCCTGTGCTCTCTCACCTGCTACCAGTGTCTGTCCCTTCTTTGTGCTGGTCACAACAGACAGATTAACTTATCAAAGACTAGAGTTTGCTGTTAGTTTCCTGGGGAGGTTAGTCATCAGTCCAGCTGATTCCCTGACTTTGTAAACAAGGCATGAGCAAACCAATCTTATGGACAGTAGTTTTCAATTTGCTATAAAACAGTTCACTGGAATTTTCAGGACAGACAAGAGTAATATCTTTTGACTTTGACTTCTGTGGACGCACAGAAGTGTCACAAACATGACAGACACTGGTGGATTCTGACCACTGACGCTGCAAGGTGCGACCACAGGCAGGACCTGTAGTGGATGTGCTACACCCACAGATAAAATCTCATTCAGGCAGAGAAATGAACCTGAGGCATTGTCAGTACATAAAATACAGAGGAATTTTTACTGAGAGCATATTCTAAAAAAGCTGGGCAAATGGTGCAGCTTCTCCTGCTGTCCCCACCAATATGAGGACTCCAGTGACAGGTTAGAGTTGCAAATAGAGAGAACCCAGCAAAACTTGGTCTGAAGCAGCATAAACAGAGCAGTTCTGACAAGGCTTGTGCAATGTGAGGAGCATATTTGTGCAGAGGCTGGCAGTATCCTACAAGCAATTGCAGGTGCCTGATCTTAATGCTAGCAACTGCTTCTTTTTGTCTGTACTGTAGCCAGGACTTGTGAGTGTGAGAGAGATTGAATGCTTTGTAATGAAGGTATATTGTAACATTTCTCTCCAGGTGGCACTTTGTTAACAACAATTAGATCCTGATTCATCTTTGAAGGGCTAATTCTTATGTGGTTTGCAAGGGTCCTACAAGGAGCAAGTGTTGAGTGGGGGGCACTTTAAAAGTATTAGTGAGGGGGGAAAAAAAAGAATAGTGCCATAAGAAATTTGCACTACAATGCTCAAGCCTCCTTTGCACCCCACAGTAATTTGTTCTTATTCCTGTTATTATCCCCTCGGGCACTAATGGTCACTTTATTAATTAGTTGAAAATTGCATTCTAGGTCAAATGGCAGCTTTTTTCCCTCCCATTGTTGCAAATTGCTACTGGTATGGCCCAGTAAATGGCAGTGTTACTGCAAAATGGGAAAGATCCTTTGCTTTTCAAGATAAAGCCTATGGACCAGCTGCACTTTCCATGACATTTCTAAGCACAGCATTTCCCCAGGCCTGCTTTTAAGCAGTTAGGAATTAAACAGAACTCACTGTCATTGTTAAGATTTCTAATCATAGGCTGTTACTGTATTTGCTCTCACTCTCCTTACCCTCCCCCCCATTTTAATTCTAGCCAAGCCTGTTTTCTAAGGTGCACCTCTGCAGTGCTTAGCCTCATTTTCCAGCAAAGTAGGCAGCATGTATAGGTGCCTTCATTTCTGATGTTCTGATGGAAATACTTTAGAGACATCTGCTTTTGCAGAAGAGGACAGATGCTTAATTCTGAGAAAGAAGGCCATGTCTGTGGCCTTTGAAGTTAGAGACCCAAAAATTACAAATCACTCTTCAAAATATTTGCTGGCTACTGAATATAGAAATAGAGCAAACCACAGTCTCAGAAAACAAAATGAAAATTACAGATTTTGTGAAAGTTTTTTCATAAAGAAAACTCCTACTGGGGACAATGGATGTTTAGCCTTTAAACCAGAGGATCAGCCCACCAGAAGTGAACATCAAAGCACTCTATTTTCCATTAACTACTTTCTGCAGCCTACTGTGCTGGATGCAATCTGTCATGCCAGTTTGTAGTCCAGCAGTCAGAGAAACTACCAGAAGTCAGAAGGCCTGAGCTAATTTCTCAGCACCGTTAGCCTAGCACATCTAAAAGGATATAGTTCATATGAAGTAAGTTGCACAAGCTATCTAAGACAAAGCATAACCTTTAATTTTTAGTTTTTCAAGAAACTCTGGCCTCATATCTGCTTAATTTTCTTCTGTAAAATTACTTTTGAACATATGTTCTGGTAGTTCAAACTTAAACCCAACAGAATTCAGGAAAAAACAAAAAGACCCTCCCTCTGGCCCTTCAGGGATTTTACTGAAGTCATATAACGAGCAAGAAAACTTTTCATATGGGAGAAAAATGCTGCAGTCTTTTACAGAAACTTCACACATTGCTATCCTCACATACCTAAAAGAACAACTGTTTCGTGACTGAAACTATTTCCCCTCAAAGGATAGATGATGTCTAGCACACAGAGAGGCATCTTATCCTCCAGCAGGCTGGACACTCATCCTCTCAAAATCTAAATGCTTGAGCTGGCACCAGCTGTAGCCCCTAGTGAGCATTACAGAGAGCAGTTAACAACCCCCTGAAACACTGCACTCCCGGATCATAAGGACAGAAGAAACACTTTCTTTCTCTTTTTTCTTTTTGCCCTCTCCTCTTCTCCCTCCCTTTCCTAATTTCTAACATCATAAATGATCAGCCATTGTTAAGTTGGACTCTTTCTTCAGGCAGATGTGGGTATTTATGAGGGAGAGGGATGGTGAAGTGATTAAGCAATAACACATTAGTGTAAACAAATGCACAGTGACAAATTTGGGGTTTCTTTCCTGCTCCCAACAAGGAAGTGTTAAGACATGCAAACTGGCTCCTGTTTAGCACTTAGTATTTTTTCTTTGATGCTTGGAGCAAAAGTTTCTTACAGCACTATTTGTTGTCAAGAATTAATATAGTAACCAGCAATGCAAAGAAGAAAAAGAACTCCCTCCTCAAAATAAAAGAAGTCTGAATTTGCAGGTTAGTATTTATTTAGTTCAAAAACTTCAGGAAATCATGAAAATCTAATCTTTATTTAAAGCATAAACCACAATCAATGCCTAGACTTGCACTGGAGTCACACAGTTACAAGATGAGCCTAGATATGTAGGTAGTCAATAGAAATCACAAAAAAAATCTCCATTAGGTGTATTCCAAACCAGTATAGGCTCAAGGTTTCTGCTTTGTTTTTAAAACCTAGAGGTTTTGGTCTAGATGCACTGGCCAGCTTCTAAATGCTCTGTGCTACTGTACATCAACTGCATAGCTGTTCTCCCTCTTTTGTTTGGAAATGCAATTTTGTTGTGGACTTGTTTGAGACTCTCCCACTTTTTGAACTCCCACCTCTGCATAGAGAAGGAGAAATAAAATCACGCCTACAAAATGAAGGCTTTGTTAAAGAGAGGAGCATTGCAACTTGCTTAAGTATGGTGAAGGTTTGGGGGGAGCCTTGTCACCCTGTTTAAATGTGGTCATCTTTCATATGTGTATTAGGTAACAAGAGGTTCAGGTTTGTCATCACCACCCTGGCTCAAACCTCCATAAACTTTGCTGGGATTGAGAACCCTCCAGCAGAATGTAGATCAGAATGACTGAAGGACCTGATGGGTAATTAAAACAGGGGACAAATATGATTATCAAAATGCAGCACATTATACACTTAGAACCCTTTTAGATGAGTTGCGTCATGATCACAAGTGAAAATTAAAAGTATTATCGGGCAGTAAATACAGAGCCTGCTGGTCTTTTACTATTAACAAACAACCTCTTGCCTAAAATAAAGCTGAATGATGAAAGTACCTCCTGAATGGTTACCTTGACCTAATTTTTACAAATGCCATGCAAGTTTCTCATCACTTTTCTAAAAACTATGATTGATTTCACTGAATAATGAATTTTTAAGCCACATAAAGGATATTTAGGAAACATATCTGATGTCCAAACAACTCTTACAGTATAGTTTTGCTCCTTAATATGAGTCAAAAAGCCAGCTGCAGACTTGGCTACCTAAATTTTGAGATGGGGGCACTATTTTCTATTAAAAAGCCTGTACTTACCAAGCATTTTCAGAGAGCTTATATAAAGGATTGGTTTCTATGTGTAGTATTTCTTGTTCCTTTTGGCATGAAGAAGAGAAGCTTAATACATTTGAAGTATCAATGTATTAGTATTCAAAAAATCATGTCTAGATTAACCATATTAACAATTAATATATCCCTGTTTAACTACGTGACCACTACTAATAGAAGGTCATTTGATAAGTGATCTAATGTGTAAGTAGGAAAATAAGAATCAACACAAAGACAAAAGCTTCAAAATACTAAACTGATTGGTTGTGTGCACCCATTCCTTGCATTCTGTCTTGCCCTTGCTTCCCTAGCCTGTATAACTTTCACATTTGTGCTTGTATCTGACCACCAAATCAAGTCCTTCATCTCCAAAGAAATAGTAAACAGTCGTCACAAATATCACCACTGAGAGAGTCTTTAGGTGATACTTATTGGCAAGGTACAATTTTGATATCAAATATGAACCCCCAGTGCAGACTATAGCTGTGTGTGACTGAAATTCTGCACTCAGAACAGTTGTTTGCCCTAAGAAATGCCCATCTTCCTATTTCACAGAATCACAGAGAATCACAGAATATGGCCAAGTTGGATCATTGATTCCAACCCCAGTCGCTGCTCAGCATCATCCTCAAGAGTCACATCACATGCCCGAGAGCATCGTCCAAACCCTTCTTGAACTCTCTCAGGCTTGCTGCTATATATTTGTATTTGTAGTTTTTAGAGGTATGGGAGACAGCAGATGCAATTGCTACAGCTGATGTCCTGCCTGCACTCTGATTTCAGGCAGGTTATTGGGTCTTAAGTTGTGCACTACCACAACTGCTACCCAGGCAATGAGCAGCACCCAGTACAGCATCAGGGTCAGTAACTGGTTTGGATTCCTTACCTGAACAAATACTCCAGACTATAAGGTCAAGGGGTTTCAATACAATAAAGATGTCTCTTCCCAGTTGGCACAAGCAAAACCAAACATTAGACCTTAGTTTTTTAGTAAAATTAAATAAATTTAAGCTGGCAAGCACTCAGACAGAATACCGTTCAACAGACAGACAACTCTTCAATTCATCATTGTTGTTGTCAACATCATTGTCATCATCAGTGTTGTCTCAATACCACACTTCTAGGTAAAACTGTAGGTTAAATGTAATGCCTGATCACCAACCTAGGACTCCAAAAGCAGTACAGAAAGCTCTATCAGTTTCTAGAACATACTGTTTAACAAATGAGCTTCAGTGTTCTGGACCAGCTTCACATTTGTGGTGGGCACATCCCACCACAGTGCACCCATTGACCTGTCTACGTGTGAGAAAGGTCTGGGTGTCAGCTGCAAGGTCTAGGAAAGTAATGAAAGCAGGGTCCTAATTCTCTAGCGATACACAAAGACACTTGGCTGGTTTGTAGCAATTTTCCGTTTTTCCAGCTGTTTTCAGCTCACAGGCCATATCTATTGTTTTGACATTATCCAAGTACTGTGGTAATTTCAGCCAAACTTCCTGACCCCCTGCGCTATCAGGGTGTTAAAGCTGTCACGGAGTGGCAAGGGGGGGCCTGCATCACAAGGGAAGGCAATCCAGCAGTGGAGGGGCAACATAGGGCAGTGATCTCACTGCTGACTGAGGGTGCAGTCCCACCTGAAGAACAGCAGAGCAGGAATGCATCTGAAGAACAGATGGCTGGAAGCAGCTTCACACAACAATCTGTGATCACTGGACAAGTCCACGGGGATGAGGGATATCCATGTCACACAAGGATGTCAAATCATCAAGGCAAAGGCAGAATCAGACAGGCACAGGACTGAATTCCTGCAAAGTAGGTTAGGCAAGCACCAAGGGCAAGGACCTGGGCATAAACACTGCAAGAGGAGGGTCAAGGGTCTCGTGAGACTCTCAGGAGACTTCCCACAGCTCTCTCACACAGGTTTTCTCCACTGACCAGCTGGATCCAAGGCTACCCAGCTGTAGGCAGTCAAACCCTTTGAGGAGCCAGAGCAGAGCCTGGTAGTGCATTGAGGATGCAGGCATGGAGCTGTCAGTCACCTCAGCACCAGGGACACCAGGAACCACTGGCTTTTGTAATAGTCACCATCACTGAGTCCTGTCCCAAGCAACCTCAGCCATCCTGAATGACCTTCACTGAGGAGTTTACCAGGCCATCAGCATGTGCCCAAGAGGATAGCCTCAAAACATCATGGCATTCCTGTGTCCTCAAGCATCATATGCCCTTATGGCAGAAATATACCGAGGTTTCTGCATATTTACTGGGCTGACCATGCTTTCATAGAACCAGAAGATACTCTCCGAGGAGGAGGCTTTACACCATGGAGGAATATCCCATCAAACTTCTGAGTGAAGGAGCATATACTAGTCTGTTTAGCTGCCAGTGGGGAGTCAGTGTTTAAATGTGAAGCATGTAAACTTTTGATTTTCCTCCCCAGCATTTAAATAAAGACCAACTTTGCAATATAATACTGTATGTTGGAGTATCCTTACAATTTTGCTTAGACAGCATGGCACAAAAAGACCTGTAGAGCTGCTGTTCCACTCCACCTCAGCACAGCACTTGCTAAGATAGCAGAGCAATTAAAGCTGTAGTCTCCTTTATTATAAAAGAAGTGTAAATTATATGTTTTGATAATTGCAGTGCCACAGCATCCTAAGATTAACTTATTGTTTCAGGGTTTTCTTAAATCCAGATTCATACTTCCAGTGTGATGGTGTCACAAATAAGCAAACTAATTTGAAAGGAAGGATACATAAAGAAGAAGGTTGATAGATGTGGTCCTGTCAGTCACTCTTTCACAATGACCATGTCACAATTTCTGCAGAGTCACTGTTGACTAAGCTATTGATATTTAGAATGTTCTCTGAATCCCATTCCAGAAGGGGAACACAAAAAGCTAACAAATCAATCCACAATTTCGGTGAATATTTGATGAAAGGAAGCTACCCAGTGCACAGGATAGAGAGGACTAAGCAGTACAGCTGAACAAGAATGCTTTTCTTCACAAACATAAATGGGTCAGGCTCAAATCTGCATGTCTGGTGTTCCTCTGTTCTGTAACCATTCAAAGCAACCCTGTAGTCCACATATGAAGGAAACCCTATTAAACTGGAACCTTTATAGTCACATTCTTCAATGTGATTTCCTTCTAGAGTCCATAAGCTTTGTGGTATTGTGAACAATTCAAAGTTCAGTGAAACAGAAAAGTAGCATCTCTGTGTTTCAACTTCATGCTTGTCCTTTCCCTCTACTATTCCTGGTGGGAAAAAAAGTCTTTTGGCTTGGAAATAATAATAATAATAATAATCAGATTCTGCTTACGGTCTAACATTAGAAAGAAAAACAACCTCACAGAGACGCTATCAATTCTTCAGTAGTCAGGGTAATTATTACCAACAATTCATACCACAGCTAGCACAGAAAACTCCCACTCTAACTGTATTTAATGTTGTTTATTGAGGACAACAGACATTTTCTCTCATATCAAAGCCTGAAGAGGGAATTACCAATAAATTCTGGCACACAATCACATTCTTTTAAAGTACACTATTATACATCATGAGATCCCTGAAACCAGAGAAGTCTCCATAAAATTCAGACCACATTATTTCAAAAGGTTTGGAGGGAAGGGATAAAAAAGATAGTAAAAAAAAAAAAAAAAAAAAAAAAAAAAATTAAACA
>VWZN01011119.1:247816-263133 GCA_013396955.1 Regulus satrapa
AAAAAAAAAAAAAAAAGATAGTACAATTCTAGTCAGTGGCAAATCAATTGAAAAAGAAAGCAGGAATACTCCTATGATGACAGTGCATTTCCTGAAGTGCAGATCAAGACACTCTGTTGTGTGAAATTGCATCTGCTCAAAATTTCAATAAATCTAGAAATCTTTATTGCTTATTTATTTAGTTGGATTGTTGCTATATATAGAGTATGACAAATATATTTGTTGGGTTACAAACAGAAAAATACACGGGAGGAAATTTGAGATCTGAGAGTGCTATTCATTTTGACATAACACGAATACTTGGATACATATCCACAGAACATGGATACAACATAAATAGGAATGAAGTTCCTCTGACAGTTGATTCAAAGGGGTTCCCTGCACAAGGCCTAAACAACAACATTAATCACAGAATCACAGAATGGGTCAGGCTGGAAGGGACCACAGGGGCTCATCTGGTCCAGCCTCCCTGCTCAAGCAGGGTCATCCCAGAGCACGTGGCACAGGATTGTGTCCAGATGGTTCCTGAACATCTCCAGTGAGGCAGACTGCACAACCTCTCTGGACAACCTGTTCCAGTGCTCGGTCACCTGCACAGTGAAGAAGTTCTTCCTCATATCCAGGTGGAATTTCCTGTGCATCAGTATCTACCCCATTGCCTCTTGTCCTATTGCTTGGCATCACCAAGAAGAGCCTGGCTCCTCTCTGGAAACCCCCTTGATTTTAGAACTAGACAAATACATACATTCTGAAACTAAATCACAAAGTGAAACACACCAATTTTTAAAACATAATTTTAAAGGTAAGTGTTTAAATTAGATTTCTGGACAGAAAATACATATTGAATTCTCATATGTATTATTCATTATACAAATAGAGAATGATAGATTTTTTCCTCAATTGAAAAAATTATAAAAAGTTGCTTAGCTAAAAGTATACCTTAGCTATTTTTTCCTGATTGGTTAACTAAAAGTATAAAACGTAAAAGCAATTTTTCTTCCTTTGTAAAAGTGTTACATTTTACAAAAAGGTCTCATTGTTTCACTGACAGATGAGGCTTACATCAGTGATATCATATTTCATACTTTTCAGGGTTTCAGTAACAATGCTATAACCCTTAAAATACAGATATAATCCATAATCAAGACATAAACCACAATACAGCATAGACATGGTACATTATCCATTGTGAGGAAAGTACTGTAATATAAACAACTATTACAAAATTATGCAAAAATTATAGTTTAAGTCTTAAATTTACACTCAGGAATATCTCACAATGTTATAAAAAGCAAATTTAGACTTTCCTTTGTCAAAGGGACAAAACAATGAAGCTATACTGGGATGCTACTGTGTCTCAGGTATGTGTAACTTAAGTTATAGTGATTTTGGTCTCAAAACAAGCTTAGACCTAACATGATTAACAAGCTGAATAGCCTCAGCTTTGTGTGATTTCCTTCACAGTCACACCATTCAGTTACTCTGCAAAGTTCTTAAAAAAGAGCTTTCGTAAACAAAAATTATCCCAGTGGCAACTATTCCACCATCCAAGTTTGTCACTTGTAGACATGAATTCTTTACCGAGGAGGAAGATGATGTCTCCTCCAGTATGGATGTCCTGATCCTCTACCTGGAGAGAGTGCGAGAGGAATTAAATACATGCAACAAACATTAAAGCAGGCAAACAAGGGCTTATTAAGATAGCCTGCAAGAAAACTTACATTTATACATATCTTAATAAGATACATGTCTCTGTCCACTTGGCGTGTAATTATGGCTAGTATTCTGAGATCCCGGAGGATAAAGTGCATGGAGACCCTTCTTAAAAGTCTTGTATGACTGTAACTTAAACTTAGTCCAGTTAATGGGTTGGGACAGTGAATCTCATCTGTGGCTGGTAGATCTGACTGTATGAATTCAGGTAAGGATACTATGTTGTTTAGAACCAGACATAAGCTATATTTACAAACATTTTCATACTGGTTTAAGTGTACCTGTGCACAATATTGCTTTAGATAGAGAGCCCTATTAGCAAAACAGTACTCACAATGCAAATTAAGTCTCTTCTCAGCACTCATGTTCTACCAGGTCCCATCTGCATTACAGTTCTACCAAAATCCTATTAATCAGAAACACGCTTGAAAGCAACACCAGTGTGGAATTCTTGACTAAGTATCCTGCAAATGACAGGCTGCTTGTATTATCAGCAGTTATGTGTTTTACAGTGTGCTAAGACTGAAGTGAGTACCCTTTTGCTGCAATTACATTCTGTGAAGAAACAGATAATTAACAGTTATTTCCATAGTTCTTAATGCTCAGTTTATTTTTAGCTTCTTATACAATGAGTTAACATTGTGATGTAAAACAATGTATTAGTTAATGGTCTTAACTTCTAATTAATGAAGTTTGTCTACCAATAGGGTATATGGGCTGTGGAGTGGTGTTGCAGCCACAAACCTAAATTCCATAAATTATCAAACAAGAATGATAAGGGAAAATATACCTTCCTGAGGCTTAGATGTCCTCCTCAGAGTAACATGGATGTGCTTTTATCAATTTGTAACACACAGCCATGAAATTTATGGGGAGAAGTTTAATGAATACAATCAAACAAAAAAACCCCCAATCCTCAAAAAAAAAAAAAAAAAAAAAAAAAAAAAACCCCCCCAACCCAAAAAAAAAAAAAAAAAAAAAAAAAAAAAGCCACACCTGAATTACCTGCCCTCAAAATACAGCTAGAGGGTAAGCTGTTTATTACAGCAGCTGTGTGGTTATTATTGACCATGTAATGAAGGATGCCTGAGTCCAGTTCTTGTTCTGCCTGAGCAGATTCAAGCCATCTTCTCAGAGAAATACCACTGCCTCTCAGGTTGATGCTTTCTTGGTGGAGGCACTCTCCTCCACTGGTGAAGCTGAGACATAGTCTTAGAATTCTTAAACATTAACTGATAAGAGAGAGCAAAGGCTACCTAATCATTATGTACACTCCTGACACTGAAGATATGGGTCCCATGGTTACTGTTCCATTAGTTTTTACTGCATTTAATCCAATTATTTATATATTATATGCAACAGCAGGAGCCATAACAGTGTATCATGGAAAGATACACAGAGGATGGGATAGACAGATACCGGTAATATTTGTAGGGAGTTTTATCACATAGGCTACTGTGAACAGAAAATGGCTACCTTTTTGTTCTTTTTTTCTCTCTCTTTGGTGAGACACACATATAGCGAAGAAACAGCTACACAGAGAAGTAACCCAAATACCTGTGCTAATATTAGCAAACTTAGGCTAATAATTTTGTCAAAATGAGTCACGTTGGCAGATCATTTTAAAAAGAGCTCTAAAACATTTCAGGGCTCTTTTATATGGCAGATATATTTTTCCAATAAACTTGTTTTACTTATAACACAGGTGATCCAACTGCAGTTATGGGATCATGTTTTTAGTGTCCTGAGGATAAGAAATAAGGCTAGGGTAGAAGAAGCCAGTATGTTTAAATAATGCTACTGAAATACATTTATAACACAGCAGCACAGTTACTGTGGAACATATTTTGTGGAATACACCTATCCATAAGCTCTCTGGAGCTGGTCAGAGATTATCTGACCCCTGAATATCAGGTCTCTTCAGATGATCAAGAACTGGTAACAATGACCAGTCTGGGTTTTGCTTATAGTCAGTATACACACTCTACATTTTAGCTTTATATTTCAGATAAAGGATCAAAGAATATTATTTATGAATCTAATTATATTATCTTACTCTGAAGCATTCAACAGAGGCAGCTGAAACACATTAAAGACTTCACTGTATCTATTTATCATTTATCTTTCCTAATCACATCAGCCATCTTATTTGAAAACCTCACCTGGTAAAAGAAATTCAGGCTCTGCAGACTTAATTAAATAATTGATGTTTCTTAGACACCTCTCTTCCTTTTACTTTTTTTCTTTAATCTACATCTATGTGCCTCAACTCACAGTAACAAGGAAGTAAAACTGAATTAAGTCAGCTCAACAGTGTTATCCACATTGGCATTTCACTGAAATGTCTGTTCTTTTCAAGAAGTGAGACTAGTGAATGACTTAAGATTAATGCCAAGGCAAGACAGAACTTGCATTTGTATCACTTAGGCAGTGACCTGGAAGGGGAGACCCTGATCTAGAAAACCACTTAAGAATGTGTTTAACTTTATTCATATGCTTGAGTGTTTTGTTGACGTATGAACGAAGATCTGCAGCTAAAGACTTCAGACATATTTCTGTGCAGCTGTGCCAATTTGTTTCAGAACTATTCCAATTTTAAACATAGTTCAGCTGAGACCAAGCATGAAAATTACAAATACCACATGAAAGCTTATTTCCCAGAACAGTGTGAGTAGAAGATGACTGAAGATTACAATGCTACACTCCATCTCACCCTGCAGAGTTAGTTTTTGCAAGTGGCAATACACAACTGTGTAACTGATGCAAGTTTTGTTGCTGACTGCTGTAGGGTAGCTACATACATAAACATGAGCTGCAGGTAGACACAGAGCTGTTGTACTGGTGAGAGGGACAATTCCAAACCCACCAACATGTACCCATTTCTTACCTTGGGATTGCAGATGTCTTTGTGTGAACCCCCTCATCTGGTTATGATATGGAGAAACAAAATTACTTCTGTGTGGTTGTTGGAACCTGGGATTAAAATCTCTTTGTTCTCTTCCTGAAAAACAGTACTCACTAAGCAACTCTGACAGTATGTAAGATTAAATGAAGAAAAAGAGAGAGAGTATATTATTTTCCAGGAAACAGTATTTCTTAGTTTTGTGCCAAAATACTCATGCACCATTGCGATCTTTCCAAACTAAAGTCAGCCTAACAATCATGGTTCTTGTCCTCATTTCCATCTATGCACATCATGATTACAAGCTGTTAACAAGTGTATTTAGAAACCAGATCAAAATTTTATGACACAGATTTGGACACTGCAGTCATTAAAACAAACAGAAATCTCTCTCCAAATTGGAATCACAAATCATAATTAAAATGGTTAAATATAGCTCTCAAGGAAAAGCAGATGCTACCAAGGTCTGGTAATATAAATCACCAACAGATATCCTCAAATCTGAGTGTCCAGCATGAGGTTGTTGTAGAGCCACATCAGAAGTATTGCTGCCACATAATGCAAAGTACTAAACTAGCAGAAAATCATTCTGTCTGTTTTAATTTGTTCAAGGAAATGTGAAGGGGTAATTTTTATCCTCACAGACACTATAACTGATCAGGTATTAAGTGAGTAATAAATATAATATGATAATAAACATTGAGATTCAGTGTAAATTGTTTCAAAATCTCAAAGCTTCGATATTCAGGCTGATCTGTGATTGATGTTAAAATCCTTTCAGATGTTTTTTTCCCCCAAAGTTAGGCAGATCAGGTAGGGAAAACAAATTTGCAAAGTGAGTTCTTTAGCAAACTGACCCATAAAGCTGGGGGGAATGAGCAAGATTTTAAACAAAAATGCAGAAATGAAGTCTTCAATTTGCCAAAAATCTCTCCTGTATTTTGAAATATGTCCATGTGTCCATTAAGAAATGCTTCATCTTCAATGCCTTACTCAAACCTTCAACCCTCAATGTTAAATAGCTCCCCTGAGGGAATAAGCTGTGTCATTTATTTCTCCTATAAAAACATCTTTAGTCACTGAATAAATAGTGATGTTTCTGTCAATGAATGATACTTACTGCATATATCTCACTAACTATGTACCTAGAGAGAAATATTATTCTATGTAAACTTGGGTAATCAAATTCACATAAATTGCTAAAAAGGGAAATATTTCTTAGACATAATCATTGCTTCTTGGAGAAAGAACTTTAAATTTACTTAGCCTGATGGGCTAAGCATATGTAATTTCTGCTGCTGTTGAAGGATAATTTAGCTCATCAATATATTAACTTTATTGAGAAAATTCACACAATGTCAACCTGTGTTAAATCCATTCCCTCTTGGTCTGCTCTGTATTGTTCTGTTCTTTGCCATGCAAACCTTGCAAATGAGAGTTTTCAGATTCTGGAAGGGTGTGTACAAAGACTCCTGCAGAAAACACAGATAAAAATCAATGACACTTCTGCTCTTCTTTCTTCAGGTGTAGCACAAAAGAAACACATACACAAGAACCGTAAGATTTGTCTTAGCCACACTTGTGCATGCACAAAGGTGGTAGATCTGGTTCACACTTTTACAGGAAATAAAGTTTTAATATTTAAGATTAAATGTGGATACTTAGAGGGATGGGTAGGGGTGCAGAAGAAATGCTTTCCCCTTTCTCAGTGAAGGATTTTTTCCTTCTCTGCTCACATCTGTCCTATCCTATGACCTTGCACCTGTAGATACACTTAACTAGACTTCCATCAGCAATTCCTCAGGCAGAGATGGTTAAAGCCTTCAGATAAGGACTGATGAACTCGAGGAAATTATACCACTTAAAATCAGTCTCTTAATCTAACAAGTTAGAAACAAAACATGACCCAACTCCTGACTGATAAAATATAACTAAGTCTGAAAAGAAATGGGGGAACTAAATTAAAGTGTTTATCTTGTGGTGTGATGAAAAATTCTACTGTCAAAATGACAAGCTGAAGCTATTTAAGGATGCAATATTGAGAGATATGCTATGTCCTTAAATTTCTCTGAGTTCTGTGAGCTTTGAAAAAGTGACAGAACTTAGAATGTTTTGGTTTTGTTTTTTTTTTTTTTCCTGATTGGTACCGGGCATGTGGAATTTACTGCACAATGAAGAGAATTAGGAAAAGAGAGGTTTTAGAACAATAAAATAATTTGTGATTTTCATAAAATTGAACAGATTCTAACAGGATGACATTTCCTTTTTCAGGAGCAGGAAGGAGAGAAGACAACAGGATAAGCTAAAAAATGTAATAGGTAGCAAGACTTCAGTACCTAGAGAGGTTTCTTAAATTAGAGGTAGGGTCTGACTCCCTGAACCCTGCTGAGAACTTACCTAATACATTTTTTGAGTAAACAAAGCTCTTTAGAGAGACTTAACTAAAATGCACAGATTAAAAAAAAAAAAATTGTTTTACTACACAAACTGGATCCAGCCTGTGAAGAACACCCGCTAATGAGAAAAAACTTTCATTTTATTCTTGGGAGAATAAATTCAGAATGTATGGAGGTTGGATGAAAAGCAAGATCAGAAAAGAACAAAACATATAATTTATACTGACCCTATGATGTAATTTGGTTTTAATTAAAAAAAATTGATCGTGAACATACTCATTACTGAGAAGCACAGTAAAAGGGCTAATAAAATGATAATATAATTGCCTCACTTCTTTATGAGACTATTATAGCCAATTTTCTGTGTGTATAAACAAACTAATATGATTACAGCTTTAAAAAACAGAACTAGCATAATATGATCTTAGCATAATTTTTTTAAAGAAACAAGATGGCTCTATTTTTATTCTTATCAGAAGCTGTCCATTTTTCTATCTTTAACAGCTGTTAAGCTACAAAGTGCTGAGCTACACAAAACTTGCCCACAAAACTATCAATGTACACATTTTCTTCTTTCGGTATAAGAACCTGTAGGAAGCAAACCCTAAAATGTTCAAGATTTTTGATAAGCATGCAAATATTTAACCAGGACTGCATTTCCACTGTAATTGTCAGAAACCTATTAACTGTATTTAAGTGTACTATATTCAAAACACTACTGATTCTGAGACTTCCTTAAGTCCCTGAAGTAATGCAACTGTCCAGATAATAGAGAAGGGACCCTAGGAGTTAGGAGACAAGCACTGCACAACAAAAGAATAACTTTTTCCTATTATTTTTGTCTTCCATGACAAAACATCCCATGCAGAATAACTTTTTTTTTCTGCCTACAATGCTGTCACTATCACCAGATTAGATTTATGGTGCTCAAGGTTAGATTGTTAACAAACAAGTACTGAAAGATCTTGGCTTCCAACAGTACATTATGCTCTGCCAGGAACTAAGTACCACTTTTATTTATTAAAGTTGATCTTATAATAATAGGAAAAACCAATCACATATACTTGTTGCCTTGCCAGTGTTCCCAGCTAGACTGGCATCTCTTGGCAATTCTCCCCAAAGCAGATTCTTGCCTCAGACTGATAAGCTGGAAAGCTATTTTATTAGTCTGGGTACATATCTCTGCCATATATGTACCATAAAATTGTACCTAAAAAGGAAAAAGGTATTTAAACTACTCTGAAACTACTACTGACATAGCTAGAGTATTTTTACTCACAACAGAACAGTTTATCTGAGGTTTGTTTAAAACAGAGCATCAGGCTTTTAAAAATCCTAACCTAGATATTTCAGTTGACCAAGCATATTTCTGACTCTGTTCTAGGAAAGTAAGATCTTTCTTTGTATTTGTTATAAACAGAATAAAACAGAACACCAACACTAACACAAGATTTTTAAATGTTAGCTAAAACATATTACATAATACATTTAAAAATACCTGCATCAATTAATATAAAAATTGTACAGATTTAAATATGTATTGTCAAAGTTATCCACTAACTTGAATTCTACCCAAATGGAAAACAAGTATCTATTACACAGGTCTGGATACTTTTACATTTCATTTTTATTCTTTAAGCCCTCTATTGTTTTGCCAAAGTCCTGCATGAAATTCCTGGATGAACCATTAGCCCAATCCAAAATCTACTGGAATCAACAGACCAATTAATAGGAACCGCAGGATTTGGATAGAGGTTATGGCCCTAATCATATGACTGAACACATATGGAAAAGATTATTCTCCTCCTTCATGCTAAAAACATGCTCATTCCACCCACCCACAAGAGCTGCACTCCTCACTCCAGACCAGCATGGTATGCAGCTAGACACAAAATCACAAAAGAAAACCAGTTATACAAAAACAACTGGCATTGAATGCGTCAGACTAAAATAAACCAAAACTGAAACTTTTTAAAATTTAATCTCAAGTGATACTTTCAGTAGCAGGTAAAAGCATTTCAAAGGTAAGATTTTCAAAAGCAGTAAGATGTTACAGGCTTTTCAGACTCATTAATTGAAGGTCTTCAGAGCTACCTTCCTAAATGGGTACAGATCCACCCAAGCAATGCTGATGGGCCAGGAGGCAGGTCTGGTTTGAGGCTTCACCAGTGCATCAGCAGAGTCCTGCACTGAGTCTAGCAGCCCCTACCCCTGAGCCTGGACATGATGCCAGTGTGCAATGCACAGTGCTCAGCAGGAGCCTGGTACCTCCCTGCCCAGACATGTTTGAAATCATACTGGTCTTTTGGTAACACAGCGTGCAGATCTTACAAACCCCCAGATTTGTAAGATAAGCTGGGACTGAGAACTAAATAAGTACTTATTGCTACAGGAGGGTACTTGCTGAGATTCTAAAGAATATATATTCACCTATTCTAAAAGAATGTACCTTCATCTGATTTCCAGTTCCTCTTTGAACTTGCCAAACCTTCATCTCCAAATTTCTGTTCCTTAATGCTTAATGCCTTTAAAAATATCACTCTTAAATATTTGGTTTTTTAAAGGTGTTCTTAGGTGTGTTTAAAATCTTATGGGAGAAAGATATCATTAATATCTCATTACTAGAAAATTATAGTGGGCATTTTCATTTTTGAAATTGACAACTATTTCCCTTATATTATTTTCTGAGTAGCGGAAAAAAAAAAGGTAAAATTACAGCTTAATTCATAAGCTCAGTATTTCTACTTTTAATGAAAAATATATTGTTTTGTGGAGAGAATGAAAAAGGAATGAGAAGAAAAATACAAAGAACAGGGAACAGTGTAAACATGAATATTAAAAGAACAAATAAAATGGACAGGTACATTTTTACAAAGAATGCAGAACTAAAAGGAAGTGATTACTTACATTGCCTTCCAAAAGTTCTTCCACAGAGCAACCTTGGTGCGACTTCTGGTATTTTTCTTGAAAAAGTTTCCCATCGAACACTGCCCAAGGCATCAGATCATCCATTCTGAACGGAAAGCCACAGGCACTGTTGGCCATGAGCAAAGTCGTAAGGCCACGGATAAGGACAGCACCCAGATGTACAGCCCTGGAGTCTACTTGGGCAAGCTGTGAAAACACACACACACAAACACACGCACACAAAGGCAGGTCTCACAAATCAGGAAATACATGTATCATCTTACATAGAGACATGCAAGCAGCAGAGAAAATTATCAACTGTCCTGATTCTGTTACAATGATTGTCCTCTAGTCCACAGCAGAATTCCTCTGAGGGTTCTAGTTTTATTCAATAAAGTGAAAGAAGTAAAGTTTAACAAATACAGCACTTCGTTCAAATTTTTTAAGACAAATACATTCAAAATGTAAACGGAAAGACAAAAAAAATGGCTCCATGGTATTTTTCAAGCATTAGCAGTTCTGAAGGTAAAAAAGTTCTGTTAGTGGAATGCAAAACATGAACTGGGAGTACAAATTGATCTGCACAGTGATCCACTGACCCTCCGGAGTTTGCTTACCACAGAAATGTAACAGAGTTTAGAGATGATTTAAATGTAAGGATTTTACAGAACAAAGTTTATTGTATCCAAGCTTTTATTTTTAACACTCTAGAATTTCCTTTGAATGTAATCTGAAAGCCAAATTATTTCACTTCAACCTGGACGCATCCAGAAGATATGCTGGAATTGTGTGACAACATTTAGAAAATGCAAAATGAGAAACTTAAAAACACAATTAAAACTCACAGCCAAAATAAACTCCATGGGTGAATTTAACATCCTGTTGTGGCAACAGACAGCAAAATGGAAAAGCCTTGAATCCAGTATGGGGAAAACTCTAATTTTAAGTATTGTTTAAACAGCACAAAGCTCCTCAGTGGGCAATGCCTTTTCTAGTCTGCACCAAAGCAGTCTATTAGCTTCAGAAGAGATTCATAACAGTATGGCTATCAATACTATAATCTGTGTTAGCTGGTGTACCCTTATGGTGTAAGTTATACCAGAAATGGAACAGTATTCAAACCAGCCCACAACAGAAAGGCAAAAAGTAATTAAAATTGTCTTAGTCCTGGAGGGCTGTGAACTGAAGAGGGTGAGCTGTTTGTCAGAAATGCAATGAAAAGGGTTGGCCATTATTACATCTTACATATTGAAAGATCTCCAAAACACTTAAAGGTATGAACATACACTACCAGGGCTTTATGTTTTAAAAAAGGACAAGTAGTAGCAAAATCTGTGAAATGTAATACTAATGAATCCGATCTTTTCCTTCCTAATGTCTAAATAACAAAATCAGGAAACCGTTGATAGCAATAAAGAGCTACAAAGCTTCTTCCAAAAAAGAAAATTAAAAATAATTTGGAGAATAGAGACAGACCCTGGTGAAGGAGTTAGGTTTTCTGCACTATTATGCAATGAGCTGAATTCTATTGCAAAATTTGTCTAGGTGGAGCTAACTTCTGTGATGGGGCTCCCCCTAACCACAGGCAAGGGGCAGTGGGGTTCTGTTAAGCTGACTTGAAGATATGAGGTGCATCTCCATGGGCTGCTTTCTGTACAGTGCAAATGCAAAAGAGAACCTAGATATGAAGATGCAGGCAGGGAGATGCCAGGCAGGGAGGTTCAGAGCCCTCTGGGAAGAACTTGTTCTGTCTCTGGCGATTCCTGGAAAGGCATCAGGCTGGCCACCAGGACACTGACCCAACATGACAGTCAGCAGTTGAAATTCATCCAGTGCAGATAACTGGAGACAACCACTGACATCCAGAAAAATGCAAACAGCACAAGCTAATTTCACAGAATTGTACAATGGTTCTGGCTGAAAGGGACTTTCAGGTTCATCTAGCTTCAAGCCTCCTGCCATGGGCAGGGACACCTCCCACTAGAATTTGAGCAGCCATTTAGAAAATGAAAGGTCCATATTTTCCAGATTGTGACACTTCATATTTGAGTCAGGAAACCCTCTTCCACTCTCCCTTTAAAATGAATGTATTTTTAGTAGGGGATCAGGCCATTGAGTTTCAGGAAGTTGCTGCCTCCAGATGCCAGCTACCATTTTGCCAGCTGAGACTATTAACTACATACACATTCATAACTCTCTTGACCTAACAAGTAAAGCAGGGGTTTGCAGAGTGTTTGACAATGCTGAAGGGTACTTGAAAGAGCAAGGTGCTTTAACTGAATCAGTATTTGTACAAATAGTAGAGTAGTGCTAGAGTGCACACAGTCAATTATCATGTTGCAGCTGAGATTCTTACATTGCATTTACTAGATTGTTTCTGATCACCAGATCAAATCTTAAGACCTGCCAAGGAAGTATGTCCACACCATTTACAACTCTAGTTGTGTTCCTTTCAGTTAAACTTGAGACATATTGACCAAAAAGATAAAATAATGTTGCTGGTGACAGGCTGTACAGTTAGAAGACTTCATTGTCTAGGGATATCAGTCCAGAACTTTCCTAAAGCACTGTAGTACTGGGGGATGGAGGGTTTGTGTGTGTGTTTGTGTGTGAAGATATCAGGTAAGGCTTGGTGTTTTAATGGAAATTAGTATGAGCAAGGCCAATGCAAGAGCTATCAACAGTGATTTCTTTATTTTAATAGGACAGGAAATACATTCACTAAAGGGTAGTTTCTATTTTCCATGTCTGGCAATGAAAACCAAAGAAAATGAAAGCACAGTGAGTCCGTAACAATGAGCCTGTGCACATGGCAAACCACAGAGTTGCCTTGCCATGGGAATGCTCACAACTGCTTGGTTTCTGCAATGTTAAGATGTCATGATGAGAAGTGGAAAATTCCAAAATAAAAGAGGTCTTGTCTTGCAGGGCATTACACCCTAGAGATCACTTCCTTTCGGAAATTGTGTCTGCTCTTTTCACCATTTCTATAAACTCAGGACCCCAGTGAACCACGTGAGATACAGCCCTGTGACCTCGCTGCTGCTACTCCTACCACCAGCTGATGACATTTGTGTGAGAGACACAGGGGATGTGTGAGAACTGCTCCTCCTGCACCAGCTGCCTGTGCTGTAGCCCTGCTGCTGAGCAATGGCAGCTCCCCACCCTCCCAGCACTTGGAGAAAACGATTACATTTTCCTATTTGGCAGCATTAACTGATGACTGAGTACTCAGAAGTTCACAGTCCTCTAGCATCATTGCAGCCAAGGTTATCAATATCAGAGGCTTGATCTGAACAGGGTAAGTTACTTGAAAAGAGCAAGAGAAATGCTACAGTATCCACAACACTTTAACATGTATAAAGCGTTTTTCTAACAATTTCAGAAATCTCTCTGCTGAAAGATTTATAGATTTACCTCATATCACTGAGTTGAGGCCAATCTCTGTGGCTGTGTGCATGTGCATTGGTGACAGAAAGAGGCTTGGCAGGATGGAAGGTGTTTGCTCACAGCAGCACTTTGCAAGTCTAGACTGAGAAACTGCACATCCTGCTGAATAATTTTAATTTATAGGAAGAGAAAATACATGGATCTTGTATATGAAATGCAAATTTCCAGTTTGGATTTAATAAAATAAAATAATAATTTAAAAAATAACCAGGATGTAAAAATACCTTTATGTTTTAAGGAACTACTATTAGACCTTTGATACTTCTTTGTAGATTCCCAAGGAATTTTTAAATAGAGTAATAAACCTTATACTGTGCATTTTGAAAGCTGCACAAACTATTACCAAGAGCATACTAAAAAACCTGCTTGCCCCTGAACTGATTGGAGTTCAAAGGCTTCACATTCTGTCAGAATGATGAATAGATTCTATGACAATTGAAATGTGAGGGTGAGTATCTGAAGATGCCAGATGTCAGCAGACACAGCAAAACCATCTCAACAGTTGAACTTCTTGAAACCAAGGAGAAAAGATACGATGACAATGTCACAGTTCTTTACTTGCACTACTTTACATGTCCTCTGTATCTCAATGTACTAAATACAACATTTCATATAAAAAACTGGATCTTTTAAGTAGGATTTTCAACAACATTCGGGGCATGCTCTTTTTCAAAGTAAAAAGTCTGTATTAATAATTGTTACTTAGGTTAGTGTTTACTTTTTTCCTGTTTTGTTGCCTTCTTCTTGCGGTGAAGTTGGATACAGAAGACATGACTATGGCTAACATTTTGATATATAAATTTAAAAAGAAAAAGCTGTAAAATTATATAAGGTATTTCTTCCACTCCTCCCTTCCCCGCTGTCCCCACCGACCAACAAAAGAACTTCCCTTTTTCTGTGATAAAAGGGAAAACATAACACTTAATGACAGGTTACTATTTGATGATTTCTAGTTAAAATGAATCAATTCAATACCAATAGTTACAAATCAATGCAATTTGTCCCATGCAATAAACTGCTGGAATTCAAGAGGCAGTGATCAAAATCTGTGTACTTGCCTAGTTTAACCAGTTCCTTTTAGCTTCATTTGAACTCAGTTGGTGTATCATCAGTATAGCTGCTTCTTACACAACTCCCCCAGCAGCCACCTGTATCTTATATGATCAAATATTTAACCAAAAGCAATTTGAGCTTGAGCAATAAAGGCAGCAGGTAGATAGTATCTCAGGAACTTGTCATTAAAACAGTAAGGCTTAGCTTTGCCTGAGAGCACTAAGGCACACTGTGTTCTAAGCACAGAGAGATGAATGCTCAGCCAATGGCAGCTCTTTGCAATGGAAAGCATCCCTAAACAATCTCAACCCAAAGACAGAGACCAGGCTGTCCTACCTTCAGCCATTAGTGTAAATTCCCAGTGGGAATCAGCAAAGGATGCTAAAGCCCGTGCACACTGCACCTCTATTCTCTGCTCTTGAGAAAAAGATAACCTAAACTGTGTAAATTACAGGACCGTCACCCTGCAGAGGTGGGCTGGTGAAATTGTGCATTTAAAAGGCATCAGTCAGCTTTAAGCAATAATCTGCTGGGCCCTGTCAAACTGAGGGGGAAAAAGGAGCACCAGTATTTTGAAAACAGACTAAGGTTTATTCTGATAAAAGATTACGGTTTAAATTAAGCTCTTCCTGCTTAAACAAGGTGTGTGCAAAGGAAAATGGGGATTGAAAAGAGATCCTATGAGGGCATCGGCTGCAACAGAAACTAGAAAAACCAGTTTTAAAACACTTCTAAGACTTCAAAGTAAATATTTAGCTGTAAACAACCCAACTGTTTAGTATTTGTATGTTCAGGAAGGTTTATTTACCAGGTTTTATCAGGACTTTGATGTAAAATGATATCTCTCTGTGGAACAACACTAATATTTACATTAAGCCAAAATCACCACTGAAGTT
>VWZN01011119.1:263170-274190 GCA_013396955.1 Regulus satrapa
AAGACAAAAAAAAAAAAAAAAAAAAAAAAAAAATTAAAATTGCTTTTACCACTAACACTCTACAAATAATAACATAAAATTACAACTGCTAACCAATTTGCAACTACAAAAAAAATTTCCTTCGGTTCCAAAAAGATTACATCTCATTTCTTGTTTAACTTCAGAAACAGCTGCCTTTATTAGAACTTTTAATCATATCCACAACGAACCCCAGCATATGTGACACTTCTGTGATAATAAATTCGCAATTAAAAAGTTTAGTCCTTTCCGCTGATGTATTCAGTTCTGCAGAAATAACATTACCTCTCTTATTTTAACCACAACTGCTCAACTCTGATCTAAACTGTTAGTAACAGTCCATAATACCTGTGACATCAACATAATGTTGACATCAATTTTGAATTACAGTCACCAGGCTAACCATCTGACAGTAGCCCAGCCAGCAGCCATGTTCCCTTCTACAAAAGTGAATTGATTAATCTGGATTTTAATTTTTAGTGTCTCAAATATTTGGTCATGTTTTTGGTAACATATTTATCCTCGAACCTCCTCACCTTTCCATCACATAGATAATATTGAATTTAGCTGGTAGGAAAGTACATTTTATTTTTTTGGGACTCTGAAAATTCTTGCAGCCTGTAGCAATGTTTCCCTTATAAATGGATGCCCTAATGAAAGTGATGCCACAATAGTGTTTCATCCTGTTGGGCAACTTGAGTGCCTTCTCCATCTTCCCTGCTGCCTATTTAAAACAACCAGCAGTAAGTACTGTTCTCCCAGACTCCTACATTTCTGTAATATGCAGCTGAAATTGGCCCATACATTCAAACGTTATTAGGGGACAGAGAGAAAAAAATTTAGAAAGCATGCAAAAGACCATTTCTCTCCCAGTAACTTTCCATTGCAAACCTTCAAACACCAAGCTTTTTCCACTCTTTTACTACCAGATACTTGCTAAATATTTATGTATTGTACTATACACTGCTTAGCTCCATTACCAAAATCTTCAAATTGAGTCTTCATTTGCTGCTGCCTCACTGCCTCATCCTGACCATACTCCTGATCTAAAGTACTTATCCACACCTTAATCCAGAGCTATCCCTTTGTTTAACCACAGAACTGGTCCATGGAACACAGTTCTAGGTGTAAAAATTCTGTCATCAACAGAACTACTCAGCAGAGTGTGCTTGGCTGCCTTTACTTATGCAGTCTGTCCTTCCAGAGCCTCGGACTCTATTGGCAAATTACAGCTGGTTAGGGCTGCAACTGCTCAGTTTGTTGCTACAATTGTCCCAGGCTTAATTAGCCAAGCTTATCAATTAGCGTTCTTTATTTTTCTCTGTAGATTCAGAGTGGAAGTTCAAGATTTATATACCATTGTCCTAATGTAGATCCACCCCCTCTCTTAAGCTGTATGAGTTTCTATCTCTTAAGGGCCTGATTTATTTCTCATTGAAACCAACAAAAAGATCAACGACTTTCAGCAGAATTAGATCAGGCAAAATTTAGCATGCCTGAAGCACTGCAGCTTTCAGAAACATTATCACAACTGTTATTCATGTCATAAGCTCTTCAAATAAAACTGTCATTGAACCAAGATATCTTGTCTAGAGAATTCCAGTAGAGCAAATACTGTTTGCCAGTGCAATATAGGTTTTGGGTTTGGTTTTTTTTTTCCTCCCTGGGTTTCTTTGTATTGCAAAGCAGCTGCACAATAAGATTGTTGATACTGCGGTTCACCCTTTGAAGTGATATGGTCCACAGTAAACAGTTCTGGCTAAGGAATTTTCTAGGTGTTAAGTCCACAGGTTGAGGAGGAAAAGAAGAACTAGTCTGCTTCTATTTCACAACAATCCCAAGGTCCAAGACAAATCAAATGAGTCACGCAGCAGCATTTGAGATGACCTGTCAAGGGAACTGACAAACTGTAACCTGTGATCAGGTATGTTCAACATATCAGGATTTCATTTGTAACTAAGCTACAATAGAGTATCCCCATTCAGAACACCTATTCCTTTCAAAATGGAAAATTGCCATACCCAGCTTGAAAGTTGCTGCCTTTTGGAACAAGTATGCCAACTCTGTACTATGGTTTAGATGAATATATACAAGAAATGAGGGAATCCTTGTTTGGTGCACACAGCTGTTGTTTAAAGATGGTCTTCTGAGCTATTCAAGAACTAACTACAAATTTAAGTATTAAAGAAAATAGAATTACTTACAGGTAGTAGTCTACATTTTCTTGTATTAGTACTATGTCAGAGCAAATTAAAAATAAACAGGTAAGGAGTTTATATGACAGTAACTTGGCCATTTTTAAAGACTTATTGAATACAAAGAAGAGTGCTGTTTTAAAGAAAATGCATGCTTTGTAATAAGCCAAACTTTGGTATTGCAGCCCTTCAGCCAGCACTGGCCTCTGCAGGCACTCTGCTGATAACATTTCAGCTTCAGGAACTGATCTGCAGCCATATTAAAACAAAGGGTACCATTTTTAAATTTTTTTTTCTTTTTTTTTTTTTAATGCAGAAGGTGCTGTGCCAAAATAAACTACCTGCAAAACACCATTACGCTTTCAGCCTCCTGTAATTGAAAAATACTACTTACCATTGCTCCTAGCCTGAACTATTCCCCTATTGTACTGAAGCCTCAGGGTATAAATAAAACATACAGTTGTATGATTTTGCTAGAAAGTTAAAAGCACTGAGCAGGTTGAGGGATGGATTTTTAAAAGTGTATTGGCATAGTTCTGCTTATATTACATTCCAAAGTAAAGCTCTCATTGACGAACTTACAGAACTTAAGTCCTAGCATAATAACATTTTCTGCCAAGATGTGTTTGTGTATTCTGTACAGAGAGAGTAAATAGAAAACCATTGCTATATAGGAAAAGATACTTAGGTATGCATTATCTCTCCTTGCTAAATCCAATGTCTATATAGCTTTGTACTTGGCAAAGAACTGAATGCCTCCTCTTTTAAATCTATCAGGGTAATACACTGGAGCCTAGATGAAGGGAATACACCTCTTTAGTTCATGTGCATGGTGCTGGTGTCACACTAGACATACTGATGTGACTACTAAACAATTAACAAAGTCTCTCCATAAATCACTAATTTTCTTTGGAGGGAAAACACAATTACCTTTACACATTTGGTGTTTGTTGTCCCTGTTTGTTCTTTCCTCATGTGCAACACAAGTGATGATGTCTTGAGATGCTAAAAGACAATGCTGGTAAGGGATATTACAATGTACTTTTACCACTTTTGTCTTAACACAGCTCTTTTTCTTTATTGAAAGTTTCTTCAACCACATCTCAGCTGTTTTTCAGTGAACATCAAATGAAATAACCTCAAAACAAAGATGAAGAGGAGGAGAATATATTTATGACATGAATATTAATGTCAACTTACTAAAAGTTCACATTTACACAGCACTTTTGGCTAAAAAACTTATATTATTGAGACTACCGGTGCATGACTATTACAAGCAAGAACAAAAATACAAGAAGAACTGTTTGACCAAAGTCATAGAAGAAGCAACAGACAGGAACTGGACACTATCTTGACTTTTAACCCCTGGACAATGGCCCTGTCAATCAAGAACACACTTGAAAAGAAAAGGAACAAATCAGCTCTTGGTTTCCCTTGCTGTTTCTGGTATCTTCCAGATGAACATTTCTACCCCAGCACTTTGCAAACCTCCAGTACATCCACCGAAGCACTGTAACCATACGCCTATAAACGCATCCCCCTCCAAGCTGCTCGTGGCAGAAAACACTCGGCTTCTCTGAAGCTGCACACAGGGAGATGCTTCTGCAGGGAAAGCCCGGATAGCTGTGCAGCTCGCATTCCTGCTGAGGCGCGACAGAGGCGCCCGGCGGGCAGGTGCAGGCGGCCCCGAGCAGATGACGGGCAGGTGCCACCGCTTCCCAACAGCTCCGTTCCCTCCCTGCTCCAGCCCCTGGATGTCACCTGCCCTGGGGGACACAGGTCAGCCCTCAAAGGCAGTGGGGAGCAACCCCACCTACGCCATGCAAACAACCACCTCCAGCCCTCATGGGCTGCTCGCTCCTTCCAGCATACAGCATATGCAAGGAAGGGAGAGCTATTGGACTCAGGAGTAAACGTACACTTTGACCAACACAAACTTGGCAGCAAAATGTCAGTTGATACCAGAAATATTTATTTTTCCCTCTCTATAATAAGTTATCTCTGACTTTTTCAAAGTTGTCAGTTTGCTTGATATTTTGGGAGAGCTTTATTACCCTCACTACTAATAACCATGTTTCACTTCCTGCAATATATTTGGCATGGATTAAAAATTAACAGCAGTTTTGTTATCTGAAATTCCAAAGTGTCTTTTTCCTTAAGCATCCTGAAATATTATTTAAGCTATATACAGTCTAAAAGCAATTTATAACTGAAACATTGCTGCTATTTCCCTGTTATTGAGACCTTGGTAATTATGAGCTACGGGGCACTGAAGGGGAAAACACAGAAATGCACAGCAGACTTACACAATTATGCAGAAAAATGCAAGACCATCTTCCAAAAAGGAATAAAAATCCTCTTTTTAAGACCCTTGCTCAAAACCTTGCTCAAGACTTTCTCTCTGGGCAAACTGAATTCATCTAAACAAGTGAATTTTTTTCAAAAGTAGAAGAGATGATCTACAACTCAGCTCTCTCCAACTACCTGAAAGGAGGCTGTAATGAGATGGAGGTTGGTCTCTTCTGCCATGCTTCAAGTGAAAGGATGCCAGAAAAAAGCCTTAAGCTGCACCAGGAGAGATAAAAATTAGATAATAAAATTTTTTTTCACTGCAAGAGTGGTTAGGCACAGGAGTAAGTTGTCCAGGAAGGTGGTAAAGTCGCCATCTCTGGAGGTGTTCAAGAGGCATCTGAAGGCGGCACTTGGGAATGTTGTTTAGGGGGGAATATGGTGGTGCTGGGCTGATGGTTGGACCAGATGACCTTGGAGGTCTCTTCCAACAATGTGACAATTCTGTGATCTAGTTATGCTGTGGTCTGTATTTGTGCCAATTTTATATAATAGAATTTGCACAGCTATGTGAATTTTAGTACTGGGGCTCACATCAACTACAAAAAATGTTCAGGGAAATAGACTCTAATAATTCTAATAAATCCACCAAATTTTGTCAAAAAGAAAATGGGGAAAGTGGGGCAGAACACCAATCTTGTCTGCGAGTTGAATTATGTTAGTTAAGCCTGAGATTTGTTTTTAATATACTTACAAACCAACAGCAGCAAAAAAGGTGGAGCTAGCTGCCAGTGGACTAAGAAAACTTTCTTCAGAACTTAGAAAGATGCTTATGAAAATAGCCACAAATTTAGAGTGAAAAGTGCTGTAAGCAGTAAGTAACTACAGATCCTGAAACATAATTGCATTTGCACTAATGTTTGAACTGCACTATTTAGACTGGTTCATTTAAGACTACCTTGAGTACATGAGAAGAATATTTCTAATTCTGAACAGGGACTGAACCAATCCCAACTTGAAATCACATCCCATACGGCTGCACTTTAGTTCCAGATTGGCCCAGAACACAGAGGAAACCTAAAGACTGCAGATGAGAAAATGGGCTGGGAAGCAATGCCAAGATCAGCAAATCACCTCAATCCCTCCTGTTCTCCACCACCTGCCAGTCACAATCTCGCCCATAATGTTTTAAACATTTTTGACATGCAAATTTTGAGGGAATATAAACCCTGATTCAGTAAAGCATCTGGGAATGCACTTAAATTCAAATTTAGTTAATACTGATATACATCACAGAAACGGGTCCTTTGTGTTTAAGAAGGGTTTATCTCTAAGATCTTTACAATATTCTTACTTGCATTTTACGTTTCACTCAATCCAATTAGACTTCAAGCAAATATTAATTAGGAAACAGTCACACAGACACAATAAACATACACTCCCTGGGGGGGAAAAAGGATTTTTTTCAACAATTGCATTTTGAAAAGTACAGATAACTCAGAAAGACTGTTTGGGGTCTGTTTGAAAAATATCACACATGATGGTATTGACAAACATAGCTTGTCTTGCCAACACATCAGGAGATTGAAATGATTGAGTGTTCAGAATCTGGGTATTATTTATGCTTTTCAGTCTGCATGGCATAGAAGAAAAAACACAGAATAGATGTAGCAATGTCCTTCTTTAAATCTGAGGGATCCCAACCAACGCACCTACACCCCTACTTATGACTCTAGAACATAATGCTATTTTAAATGGATGTGACCAAGTATCCCTCAGGAAAATATTCAGAGAAAAACACCTTGTGTAATATTGGTAAAATACCAAGGTAAACCAAGGTGATTTTGCTTCCATGACACTGTACAACGAAAAATACTCAAAAGTTCTGTGCAACTAGAATTCTTGCTAAAGCTATTTCCAGCTTTTAAGCTTGTTATCTAGTTTGCTAGGATTCATTATTAGTAGTAGTATTACTATTCCAAAAGCAAATTAAATTATACCTAATACATACCGTGTGAAAGCTCATTTGCAATCAAGTTGCAAAGACTCTCTGAATCTTACGATTTCATCTAAAATGATTGTGCTCATTTCACATCAGTAACAATTTTAAATAACAAAAAGCTCTTAGAAATTGAAGGAATATATTCTAGCACTTGACTGTCTTATACCTCATACACAGCCAAATTTCTCCTTTTACAAGTGGTACAAAAGATATTATTACTCTTAAACAGATATTCTGGCAAAAGGGGACATTTTAAAGCAAAGCTATAAAGGGTTTGCAAGGGTTTTCCAGCCCACCCACGCACCTGCTATTAACTTTGATTTCCTATTTTCCGATATACATTTCACTTGTTTAATAATTTATTAGGACCCAAAATTAATCTACCAATTTCCAGTTTGTATTTCCTTTTTAACCAAAATGTTCCATCTCATCTTTGGTCACAACTTTCAGAAAATATGTGATTCACAACTTTACACCTCCAACACAAATTTTTCATATAGTCACATATTTAGAGAAATCTTAGAAAAAAAGTAATTGTCATTTATTGTAATTTATAAGTCAATATTTTTTTTCCTGTTTGGGCAGTATTTTAAATGCATTACTGGTGAAAGCTGACCTGTAACCGCACTTGTTTTGTTGTTTACAAAGAAGGGCCTTGTTTACAGCAAGGGCCAGCACAACATAAGAAACAAGTCTGGAAGCACAACTGCTGGTGCCTCTTTTTCTCTGCAATGGCCTCAAAGTTAGACTGATGGCTCTCTGGGCTTTTTGCCAACACCACACACCAGATTAAAATAGAAAGAAGGGTAATAGACAACCTGGGGTCCAAAATTTAATTCTGACCTTATGTATAAGCTCTATGGGAGGCTTGGGCAAAGTAGAATGCTAATCTACCATATAAGGGGGGCAGCACAAGAAAACTAGAATAAATCTAACCAGAAAAATGTATTTTCTATCGTGTGCCCATTTTGGTATTTTGAAACCATCGATCTTGAAAAATAATCAAATTTTCATGTATAAACGTTATGTTATTCTCAGAAAGTAATATTTAATTTACAACATAGTTACATGTTCACAGCCCACTTTCTTTCAGCATGAGATAAACTATATTTTTTATGGCTTTAACCCACTTTATTCAAACCATAGACTTTTCTGTTTCATAGATGAGTGGGTTTATGGATCTCATTAACTATGAAATATGGACAGCATATTAGAAAGTAGATTTGAAAGTGAAGGCTGTAATGGTTTCTTCATTCCATCAGAATGGGCTCAATTTATATTTCCCCTCATATTTCATAGTGAAAGTTAAGCATTCTGCTAAAATATATTTGCTAATGGACTTCTTTACAGAAAGAGAGTCTGTGTTGCTTTTTTTAAAAACATCAAATTAGTGTTCTTCACAGAACTGTTTACAAGAAATAAACATCTTCTTCTACATTTAAATAATACTATAATGTTAAGCCCAAAAAGGCAAATGAGAAAATATCTTAATAAAATTTTGCAGGTGCTGACTAATTTTACCATAACTTCCTTGGAAGTTCTGTGATTAGGCCGTTTCTAGGGATCACTTTAAACTTTTCAGTGGAAAATAAAAAATAAGGTATATAGATTAAACTTGATTCCTGATTTCTTACTACAAACTCCATTTATTAATCAGCTGCATTAGTGTAATTCCTTGCATTTGGATCCTTTGATTTAAAACAGAAATATGTAGAAAATTAAGCTGTTAAACACCATTGATACCTTATTCACTAACTAAAAAATAACTCTATAACTCTATTGAGTATAACCCAATTTTGTAAAATGACAGTTTAACCTATTCTTAGATGAGATCTTGAAAATTAGATGTTTGAACGGTAATTCTCAGAAAGCTCGCTTTATTGAACATTATTCTTAGAATATTTGTATAAGATGTGCTATTTATTTAGTCTCCTGCCCTTTCAAGAGAGAATTCCCAGGACATTATTAAGCTCTCTATTCCTGTTACAGCTTGAAAAGACACAGATACACATACAACTGAGAAACAGCAACATTTTTCCAAAGGGAAATTCAGGTCATCAAAACACAGGAAAAGAGGTTAATTTAAAGGCAATGAGGGAAAGTTTTGAAATTATTTTCAAAAATTTTTTTATGTATTCACAACTCAGAAGAGAAAGGGACCAGAATCTTTCCTCACTATTTCCTTCAGAAGGACTTATTCTGGCTCTATTACCAAAGGCACTATCATGAATTTTGATAGAATAAGACAAGGAGCTGCTCTACAAAGTGGCCTGATACAAAAAATTTCAGCTACATTACATGAATCTTGTCTTGGTTTCTAGCACAGCAGAAGGCATTGTGGGATAGCGCATGAAGTGCTCATGTAAGCAGTGGAGTGACACAATTTTGGAAAGGACTTGCCAGTGGCACACAGAAGTCGGTTCCAACAACATTCAGTCTGCTTCATAAAGTAATACACAACACAGTGTAAGAGCAGCTTCACACTTCATGCACTTCTGTGTGCACAGCTGATCTGCCATAAGCTTTGTGGGTAAGTAACAAAATATTGTGAACAACTTTCAATCAGCACAATGCTGCTAAGTAGCATACGTGGATTATTGTTATGCGTTTGGATGCAGATTTATATTTTCAAAGAGCCACAACACAACTGAATCACACAAAGACCTCTAATTCAAGCAGAATAAACTTTGAAGCACTTTAGAAACTTATGTAACAATCCCCGTAACTGCATCTATAAACAAGTTGTTTCAACACTTCCTGCTTGGGCTTGATTATCTTTCTGCTGTTGCTAAATGACTGCCACGCAGACTTGATGAAGTACTGATCCTCCCCAATGCTGAGCACAACACTCTCTCCGTGCGTAATGTACCTGTCAGAAATAAATCCTACATTTCTGCTGTATTACGTATTGCCTTCATTGCATTGCTTCCTTTTTGCTGCACAGTCAGCTACAAGTCAAATTTATGATGAGTTTGAAGAAACTTAGAGGAGCCTAGACTTCATCTGTTATAAGGAATCAAATAATGGAACTGGAATCACACTGGTTTTGTTATTTTGGCACTTGTGCACTAGAAACAAATGGTTAGTAACAGGAGCATTACCTTGAGATCAACAAAAAGTACTTTGAAAAGTTTCTCATGGACTGTTCAAAGAAACAGGGACTTTATTGGCAGTACAAGCAAGATTTACAGAATGAAGACATGTTAAGGTTCTAACAATTTCTAACTCTTTCCCACTTGTTTTTATGTAAATCCCCAATTCAAACAGAAAATGACATGAGCAGTCTGTGCTATACACTGCTAATACTTTGATGACAATTTCATGCTACGAAATTGAAAATACTCTTGCATAATTTTATATGCAGGAAGAACTGTTTAAATGGTTCTTCTGCAATAATCATCTAGGAACCTTCAATCCACATGCAGAAAGGCAGAAGATAAGAAAGGAAAAAACAGATTTGAATGGAGTATTTATATAAAATATTTAAAAGAACTTCCAAATAGTCACAGAATAGAATAATAGTTACAGAAGAGGTTCAATGCAGTGAGTCACATTAGGTGACTATTTTCTGGTTAGATTTATACTGTTTATATTCTCCCTCAAGTATTACTACCAAAATTTAATTTAATCTGAGATTTTCATCCAACCCACATCCAAACCCCAAATCCTCCTCAGTTAAAAAAATTAAGCAATGTTGTAAGACAGGATTCACTGTTACCAAATTTTCATCAGATGGAAGTTTGGAAGCTAAGGAAGGAAGAAATCTGAGAACAATTTGCTCATTCTAGGACTGCACCCACTACAAAATGTCCCTTCCATTTTAATTTTTTGGGTGATTAGCATATATAAGTATTCACACAAAATATAGCTCAAGAAAAGCCTATATATGTACCCAGATCCTTAGCTCCTATATCTGAAAAAAACAAATGTAGAATGATTTAAATTATTTACCCCCAAAACATCTATCACAATGTTACCACAAGTATTTCATGCTACACAATTATTCCAGTCCATACCTGCAGGCCTATCAGTTGAGCCGCTGACTTCCCTTTGAGACAGAGAATGAGTGCCAGAAATGCATTTAAGTCCTCCAGAGAGAGGCTACTGACCTAAAACAGATGAAAAAAATGACACATTATCTGAAGGCTCTGAAGAGGAACTTTCTGAAAATTGAGTCCTCTTGCTGAAGCACATCAAATTTGGAACAGTGATGTCATGTAATGATGACCACCATGAATGCATCTAGGAAAACACACAGGGAACAAAATACTTTCCTTCACAGCTCGAATGAAGTGCATACCCCAATACTTGTGTATAGTGTATACACAAGGATTTCCACATACCAAACAAAATGCCCACCCTTCATTTATTCCCTTCTCCACTTCCCTTGGAATTTCTTAATAACAGAAAATTTCTCCATCTCTGTAACATCAAGCATAGTAAAAAAAAGAGAGAATTTAAAAAAAAAAATCCTTTATAATCAAGTCATAGTAAAAAAAAGAGAGAATTTAAAAAA
>VWZN01011119.1:274235-298332 GCA_013396955.1 Regulus satrapa
AAAAAAAATCCTTTATAATCAAGTCATAGGATAAAAAAATCACCTCAATGAGCAACAGATATGATCCTCAGTGAGCCACAGATATGATGACCATTAGGAATTTTTTAAAAGGCTTACACATTTATCTGTTAGAAATGAAAAAAAATTCAATTACCTATTTGAACCAAAATTTTAGGATTTATCAAAATATATTTGATTTCTTTCAGATATTAAGGCTACAGACAGAAGCAGGGAAACCTCAAAATTAAAACCTAAAATTTTCCAGTGGAGAAATGGAAATGACAAGTCTAAACTGATGTAACAGTTCACTTATATCACAGTAAAGGGGGAATGGGCACTTTTTCTGCTGTGAAAAAGTGTTTTGAGATTTTGCAGAGGCACATGATCAGCTCAGACGAAAGACAGAACCTTGAGAGCAGCTGGCATGATTCAATGACAATACCAGTCAAGTTCTAATCCTTTCATTCCTCTTACAAAACACTATGTATTATAAAAGTGCACCAAGACCACATATTGCTAGAGCATTTGAGGATATACAGAGAGCTCCAAAGTGAGATCCATGAAGCATTACAATTCCTTAGTGATTAGAACTTGAGGAAAGATTTCTCTGGCTAAACGTGGAAATGTTCATTGTGGGCCTACAGAACACTTAAGAGGCCACCTAAAACTCTGCATTGCCTTTCTTTTAACAGGATAAAAATCATTCAACCACTATTCAGATTTTTTTTTAATCAGTGAAATTTTTAATCCTTACTGCTTGTCCTTTTCTAAAATGCTTTCTCCACTATGAAGCTCTTAAATCTTGCATAAAGCACAAGAATGTGAGAAACATTTTAAGTTTTCAAAATGCTCCTTGGTATTCATTAACTCCACCTGTCTGCTAAGATCTGATAAGAGTCCTACTTTACCTTGTAATTCAAGTCAGGTGTCACCTTTGTGTAGATGGCAACAAGAGAAGTTTACTAAACCTGCACATTTTATACACTGAAGTAACAGAAAAAAGTGACTTTTATCTACAAAACAATTCTTAATACTTGCACAATTTTGTCCCAAGAAAAGGAAATGAAAGATCGTGTGCAAATACAACAGCAAGAAAATGCCCCTAACAGAGCAGATCAGCCCAAAATTCTTATGAATGTAAAAACACTTCTTTAGAGAAATATTTTATTCAGCAATTAAACTCAGTGGGTTATCACAATTCCACTGTCAGATTTAACCCAAAACTGTTAGAGGTTGAACGAAGAAATTCCCCTTTGTCTGGAGGTTTCACTCTTTGATTTGAACTCATTCACTTCCTTTGCCAACTTTAAAGATAGACCGAATATTTTCTAATTTTTTCACTATTTTTGTTCTTAATTTAGAGAATATTTGAAAGGTGCCCTTGAAAAAAGCACCTTTCATATTAATAATTTTTTTTACATAGTTAAGGTTTATTAATTGGAAATTCTTTTTCTTACTTTAAAAAATGCATTTGAAGTTTTCATTAAATACTTGCACATACATTCTGAAGAAGCCAGATGGGTTGGTCAGTATGCTGGTTCCTCCAACACTCTCCTTTTTAGCTTTGATTAAATTATAAGTAATGAAATTTTAAAGAAGTATATTTTCCCTGATATGAGCTGGAGGAAGACTTCAGGCCTACTTCAAGGCAACCTACAATTTTCTCAACTTAAATAATTTCTGAGGAAACAATTCACCTTTCTTCTCTAATAAAATTTTAAGACTAAAGTGCAAAGACAAGAGTCAGAAGACAGCTAGACAAGCCTTGTTTTCTCAGCTATAAAACAAATGGAAGCAATATGGCCAGCTCTAAGCATGGCTGCTGACACTCTTGCCCTCATGTTTTCCTCTCAAACATCCCAAGAGAACAAACAGACAATATCAGAGAAATAACCAAAGTTTAAAATAACTCAGCAGTGAGAAACATTCTACTCCAAATCGATTCCCCAGTCTGGTTCTCAGGGTAGATTATATCAGTGCAACTCTAAAGGGCAGAAGACAATCAAGAAAATGGGGCAGTTCTTAAGAAACTGGCAGTGCCATGACAAACCTTCCATCCAACTGAGTCCTTTGCATGATCTCTCTGCTGTTACTCCTGTTGAAAGCAAGAGCTGTAAATCCAGTTTTGCCCCTGTTTATAACAGTGGCCAGTGGATAAGTTCTGAAAATAATTTTCATGACATGCATTTCTTTTCTATGTTATTAATATTCTGTGATCAAGGTTCAGTAAATCCGCATTTCTGTAGGTGTTCCATCCTGTTTCTCCTCTTCTTAATTCCATTAAAGAAACCCTTCTCAAATAATTTTGCTATCATGCTATGAAAGGGTGTACAGGATAACCATAAATAAGTGAAATAGTGATAAATGAAACTGTATTTTCATATTCTAATAGGAAAAACCACAAGAAGTATGTTAAAAATAGTACAATATATATCTTGCTGACTTGAAACTACAACTTGAAACATGAAATTATGTTTAATAAGTATTATCTTCAAAAAAATTTCAATTTGTTATCTGTTATACAAAAATTAAACAAAAAAATGACCTCTACAGATCATTTCTGTAATTCCCATATGTACTTCCTCAATATGTCATCTAAGTTTGAGTAAACACATGAAGGGAAATGAAAGGAAAAGACAGGAAAAACTTGTTTTCATGTATCACACACCAGTACAAATCTGTTATTGAGGAAATTTGAAGTCTAAAGAAGGAAAACAAAAGACAAAATGCAGTTCAGTTTAAGGACAAGTGAAACGTAGCTTATCAGATTAGATAAATGCATAATTTGCTCATCCTCAGAGAGGAATATCTGCTTGTGAGATCACCACTTGAAATGTGGCAAGTACAGACACATATTAAATACATAAGAGAAAAGTAAATAATGAAGCAGCATTGTATTTAATCTTGTGTCCCTTTTTATTACAATTAAGGTGGTCTGCAGGCTGACAAGTATCTGGAGTTATAACAGAAGTGCTACCTAATGACCCCCTATTACTCAGAATTTAATGAGAAGAGCCATATCCTCAATTCTGGCTTGCAAATTAGTAGATTGACAAGAAGGCACGAAAAAGTAGTTAGAGCTGACTAAATATTTATAGTGCCTGTTTGCACAGTCTGCATCCTCACCTGAGAGAATGTCTCCTTTTGATGACACAAAGGAAATACAAAAGGATCGCCTTTATTTTGCAAACAGGTCCCAAAGAGCAGGGGAAATCCCTCAGTTTATACTCTCTGCTAGACTGCCCTAAGGATTTTTGTCATGGGCATGTGAGAGTTATGATAAGCTACTAAAAACCCCAAGTGTTTCTTGAACAGGATGGCGCATGTTAAGTGGAGTAATTAAAAATACTGTAATGCAGTACATTATATTTGATCAGCTATGCCTACAGTAAGGATTAAGAGAAATGCCCAGCACAGGCTAGCAAAAACCAGTTTATTTGTCCCTCGCACTTATCAGGGTCGACAGCTGAGGGAAAAGCAACAGTCCCTCTTACCTGCACCATAAGATAGGCCAGCAAGCAGCAGAATCCTGCAACAGGTGCTTCCAGAGCTTGGAGTTCTTCCATCTCATCTTGAAGGTGAAAGCATGCCAGAAATGTGCTATACCGTTGCTTCTCCACATCAGGCCCTTTGGCAAGCCATAGTGTTTTCAAATTAGGTGTTCCACCTACAGAAGAAATCCATTATTTTATTTTGGCAGCAACAAGATAAAACATGTCTACCTCATTACAATGTGAAAGGAAATGACTGCTCTGACAGGAAAGGAAATGAAATACTCTTGGTACTTGCCAGGACCGCAGGGTCAAAAATAAAATGTATTTGACAAAACCTGCATTCAAAAAAACCAAAAAAACAACAACCCAAAAAAAGGCCTATAATTTAAACAAAATTTATTGAATAAAGGCATGTTTAAGCAGAGTGGACTGAATTCAACCCTTACAATAACATAGACAACCTTGAGACAGCGAACATTTAACCTATGCAAGGGCAAAGTTTACCTGTAAGTGTGTTCTTTCCCTTGGGGATGCACAGCATTAACTGAGGCTCACTTCATCATAAAACAGTGATTCAGCAGAGAACAAACAGGTCTGTTTTCCTCTCTCTCTGCTACAGTTAACATATCAGAGGTCCCTGAAGGATGCTGTCACTGTCTCCCTCATGATCACCTGTTTCAATGAACACCTATGCCACTCGGTGGTGAGCATTGTGGCATTCTCCACAAAGCACTGTGTGGGTTCGACTCCTCTGCAGCACGTTTCAGTTTGGGAACAAAAACCAAGGCAATTTGGTATTTTTCACTTCCTAGGCTACTGTATGAAACATTTTGCAAACACACAAAAGAACTGTCATCAGTTATGAATAACAGATCTTTCCAGACTTTCTCTAGTATCGTTCATGCTTGTCTCTAAATCCTTAATATTTACCCCATACTGCCATCTCCCAGCTTGTGACATGTGTGGGCTAATGCAAAATTTTCTCCTCATTTAAATTACATTTAATCTGTTATCAAAATAAACACTAATGCACGTGAAATAACAGAACAGCTAACTGGTTGTGCCTTAAAATCTCAGTGAAAGACAGAACCGTACCATAAAGTACGGCTGCTTCTGTAGTTACATAAAACGAGGTGTGAATTTTAAATGTGGACTAATTAAGCTACATTTGGTAACACCTCTTCCTTTTTTATGTGACATGCAGCAGCTGCAGACCAGTTAGGAACACTTGGTGATAATAAATGGTTAAAGTGACAAGGTGCTGAAATCTACATAGATGATGTTTATTTAGCCGGGAAAGCTCATTAACCAAATGGTACTAATTCTTTGGTGGGGGGGAACTAGAAGAAAAGTTAGTATTTTCTTTCTTTATCTCCCTGATGGATGTTTCCTTTACAGGAAGGGAGCTTCCTTTTAAGGCTGACTCTCCTGTCGAAAGTTTTAACCATAAAAAGAACTACTGTCACATAATCCATACGTTTCTGAAGTTATTTCTATGGGAAATGTATTATTAAGAAAAAAGCCAGTGGCTTGATTGGAGGTAGACATGCAGGTAAGAGATAACACAAATAGTGGCAGTGAGTGGGGGAGTACAGACGGCACAGAAAGACTCACATTACTGGTTTTGATATTGGTAATTGCTGCTTTAAGAAAAAAAAGAACAGCAGAGACCAACTTCCAGGAAGAAAATCAAATATAAAATGCATGAAACCAAAACAAAGCCAACTTTTCCTACCAAGCCTAAGCAACCCTGATGTGTGAGACAATCTGTACACAGGTAAGCTCAAATAGTTTTGAGGGTTTCTGCATATGAAGAGACATGCCAAGAATCAGTTAAAAGGAAAGTTGTCTTTTGCATCCAGGGACACACCTAATATAAGAAATCCTTTCTTCTGAGTAAAACCATTAACTACGCTAATATTCAAGATTATAGATGTATATTGAGAGAGCTCAACAAAAAATTCAAGATATCTCTTCCATAAACAGTTTCTTATACTTTCAGAAACATCTACTTGTGCCTGGTAAAAAAATGTACCGATAAATTCTGAGTTATTTACTCTGGGAAACAAAACTTGATGCTGTCTCCCTTTGGAATACACCACCAAAAGCAGCTTTTTTTTCTGAAGGGTTCTCTTCTTCAAGTAATAAAATTCCAGGTCATACCCAAGATTAATCTATTATATCAAACGAAAGATAAGTAAAACAAAGAAACAAATATCCTAAAGTTTAATGACTGTCCCACCATACACACAGTCAACAGCAGATCTAAGATTCCTCTACAGTAGACACTCAAAATGTTCTCTGCTTTAGGTACATCCTTACTACATTATTCACAGTAATTAGAAAACATTTCTGAAATAGAAATTTACTTGGATAGGCAGGAGAAATATTTTATTTTCTGAACATGCCTATATATTTACTAAATTAACCTAAAAAACCAACTAAAACTGAATAACAAAAGGAAAACACACCAAAACATACAAACCTAATTGAAACACCTTTACTATAAAGATTAGGCATGATAAAATTATCTCTTGGGGTTGTAGGAACCACAATTTTCCATTAATTACACAAACATATGCAAACATAATTACTCTTAATATGCACAAAATTGTTGAAAACCATATTCAGCACTATGTGAACTGCAGTCACCAGGAACCTCAAGAAGAGGAGCTTTAAAAAGACCTCCATGGAAGTGAGATACTACTTGCCTAAACACAAAAACAGACAACACACAAATTTTAAAAAAATAAAAAGAAATTTAAAAAAAGCATGGACAAATCACTTTTTACCTTTTTCCTTTATAGTCACACATTTATCATTATCATATAGAAAGCAGCATGGGAAAAAAAGCACTTCAAGGGACTACATAAATATTTATTTTATCTGTTTGAATTTCAATAACTTATTTATGGATATGCAATACATGCAAAAGTTGTGGAATGCATTAAATCTATGGTATCATTTAACTCAACACGTAAACAGAGGTGATCCTTACATTTGTACCAACTTTAAACACATCATTACTGTGTATACAGCTATAAATGTATAATAGTAAATGTTTATGTATACTTGGAGTAATGACTATTGCAATTTTATTTCCACCAGTAATAGAACTTCAATGCTTTGTCATTTTTACATGCTCATGCAAATACTGAGCAATAAAAATAAGTTTATAAAAATGTGCTTGTGAGGAACACTCAACAGTAACTTCTCAACAACTGTGGCCAAAACACTCAAATTAAACACTCAATTAAATCTGACCATTAAAGACAGAGACAGCATTTCGAACTCAACCATATTCACGACACATTCATGAAGGATGCAATGACTAGAATACTGAAAGTACATCTAAACTCTGTGGTGAGAAGCTACAATATCCTATGCATTTTCAGAAATAAAATGAACATCAGAATCTATACATTTCCCACAAAGACTTTAGAACTTCTTCTGTTCCACATAAACTGCTCACGTATCAAATATACCTGCTATGTTCACAAGGTGTGCATGTTAAACAGCATTTTCCTAGACCATGGATCTTCTAACAAAATTGATTTGCCAGTGACACTTTTTATCAATAAAAGTGCTGCTCTGTCAATGTGTGTAAATCATGATCACATTTATTCAATTGAAAAGAAACATTCTAGAAGGAAGAGACACAGACAATGCAAGCAAACACAGATGTTAATTCAGAAGACTGTCTCTCATAAATAAAAGTACAGCTAATATATACTATATTTTAAGTATGTTCTAAGTTATCATCTTACTTACTACCCCACCTTCAGGATTCGATATTTCATTTTTAAAAAAAGCTAACATCCAATCTCATCACCTGCAACCTTTCCATATGTAAGGCACTTCTGCTGTTTTATACACAAAAAAAGCTAGCAGGAATTCTAATTTTTTCTTTTTTTTTAAGATCAATGTAAAATTTAAAGTACTTATCACTATGTACACAGCAGTTTAAAGTTCTTTAACTTAGTTCGTTAAACGACAGTTTAAGTTTCTTTAGACTTTTAAATTTAAATCAAACTGGAAAGGAGTCAGGATTTTCCATATATTCTCACTTCAGCTCTAAAGTGGTTTTGATTATCAAGTTACTAGTGTTTTTCAAAAAAGATAAAGAGCATTCCCAAATTACCTGCACTTTTGATGTTTCAAATAGGTTTTTGGTTAATTTTTTTTTTTTTTTGGTCTTTTTGAGTAACCTGATCTTGATTGACAGCCTTGAACTCTAACTTCCTAAAACAACTTTAAATTTAGCTCTAAATATGATCCCTGTCTGAAAAATGTGATGTGCTGTTGAGAACCTTATTTGGTGAATTAGAAAGTCATGCTGTGGAAAATCAAAGATGCATGAGCGAATGTAAGGCATACAAATATGGACTGCAAAAATTTTAGAAAAATATTTGTCTGCTGAAGGAATGACAACAGAGCACTAAAAATAAACACTAAAAGTCCTCCTCCCATTTTTTAATAGTCTGCTTGAAAAGCCTTTCATTTCTGAGTTAGTAAAGATTGTATCTGAGAAGATTCTGTTTTTATAAACTCCACTTATGTGGTTGCTATAAACAAACACACTTAAAATCCTGTTTATTGTCAACATGAAGGTGGGTTCTATGTGTTGTATGTTTGCAGAGCTATAGAACCAGAGTACATGAGATTAAGAGGATTCCTCTCCAGAAAGGGAGGAAGGAAGTATACTATCTCGGATGGAAAATTTCACAACAACAAATACAGTATATTTGCCAAACAATTTGAAATGTAACTTCATAGGTACGGTTTATACTTCGCTGAGTTTTATTTCCTTGTTTCCTTGTTCCCAGACCACTGTATGCTGAAATAAAACAGTTACATGGGACGAACTGATCAATTTTTACTCTGCATATTCATATTCCATTTGGAAAATTTCACAGCAATTTTGTGTTATCATAAATTAGATATTCACTCTCCTAATATTGTGTCAGGGTACCGGACAGAGAAAGTTCTGTATATCAAATAAAAACTCATTTGTACTTTATGTATATAATCTATTTATTTCAGAGCAGCCCTTTAAAAAGGATTTTGAAAAGGCTGATATCTAAAAAGCAACTGGTTTTCCTTCACCATTGAATTCAAAGACTCATTACATACATGAGTTTCAAATATGAAGATAAATGTGCAATCTTTGGATACCTAAAAAGAAAATTCACCACAAATTCACAAAGTGCCTGCATTTCAGCTTCTGAATTTGGATCTAGGCCAGATCAGCACAAGGACTACTACAGAAAGCTCTGGATGCCGAGGGAAGATGCGCTGGTAATTACTCTCCAAAAGTTGAGAAGATAGTAACTTTTCTTAACAAGATATCAATGGTATTGTATACCAATGGAACAAATACATTTCATATGAAAGACTGGAAAAACCTCAGAGCTGCTGATCCATTTGATAAAAATGACATAGAGAGAGAGAGCTGTGAGAACAAGGTTGACTACAACTGCATGGACAAACGAACACAGAACAATTTTCCCACTGATATAACAAAACTGTTTATTTCCCATCCTAAACTTATACTGCATGATACAATTGTGTATATACATACATACATACACACATACATACATACATATGTGTATATATATATATATACACACACAATTATATATATACATTTCTCAATCTTTTCACTGAAATGTATGATATTTCCTCATGAATGTAACACCTTTCTAGTAGCTCTAATATCACTAAGAGTGTTCATTAATGTGTTTTTTTTTTTTACCAAAGGAAAGAAGATAAAACCACACAAAATACTTAAGGCTTAAGAGAGTAGAAACAGCTTCACAGAAACAGACAGCCCTTTTTTCTTTATATATTAAAAGCTGAAATCTCTCTCTGGGTTGTCAGATATGATCTAAAACTACTCTTTTTTACACTCTCCACTATTCGCATTAAAACAATCTGTCAAACAGCTTAATAGATGAGTTTTACTATGGCCCTACATACCACTTACCCTGGCTTCAGAGCAGTATTTAGAACTTCTAAGAAATTGTCAGCATTTTAGAACTGATGTTAGACTTAGCACAGGTTTTAACAAGACACAGCAGTAACATGTATCTCAAAGCTGAATCCTATTATAACTACAAAGAGTAATTAAAAGCAACTACAAGCTTGCAGCTCTTTTGCTCCTTGTTCTCCACAGTCATCCTGGGTTCTATACCAAACATATGATGCACTGTCCAACTTCATTTTATTGAAGAGATTCTTTCAGTCTAGATTTATTCACATTTTTATGTTACCTGTAACAGAAGGTTGTACAGGTTGTATCAGGTCTGGCTGCTTGAGAGGATTTCCAAAATAGACAAACCACTCTTTTACCAAAGGACAGGTTCCACCTAAAAAAGACAGAATTGGATCAGTAAGTGCAAGTACTGACACTAGTGTAACAGCTGGAATCAGCTGTGACAGGGATTCTAAAATAACAGAAGGCACTTCTTGATGACTTGTTTGCTCAGCTTTAGAAACAAACCAAGAAAAAATAGTTTTAGCATATCTATGACAAATCATCAGAACAAATAAAGAGAGTTTCAATTACGTACTATAAACATGAGTTTGGACTGGGGAACTGCAACCAAAAATGTAAGTACAAGAGTCTGTGGAAAACATTCTTAAACAGGCTTAAGTCCTCCCACTCCAAAGCAGCTTAGGAAGCTCTGGAGGCATGTGGCATAGCTCAGAGACCTGCATGAGCTACCTCAGCCTCTCAGCACTGTCACACTGCCACATATCCAGGCAGTGCTTACTATGATTCACCTCCCAACTTGCCCTAACATTTCCTGTGTCAGGGTTTGAGCCAAAATCTTCAGAGGGAGGCCCTGATGGCTATTTGAAAGTTGACAGCAATGGAGTCACCCCACCCTCAGATGCAGAGTTTTTACAACCCATTGTTCCAGATCTTTTATATAGCATAAAGGAATTGTTTATGCACAGCAGCTCAAGTGGCTTTCCTAGTCCCTAAACTCAACCATGCTCAGCCCCCTAAAGATGCCCCTTCATTTAAAAATTTCACTTAGGAATTGTGCATCTAACTACTTGAAGCATAAAAAATACCCAAATAAGCCAACCCTCAGGAAAAAAACAAATAAGCATTTAAGAAGTTTTGAAATGAAGATTATTCAATTTACAATAATCAGCTCAAAATCATTCCAATGCAAGTCTTTATTAAAAAACCCCAAACAAACATAGAATCAGAGTTACTATCAACAGTGTTTTGCATTCTGTCCAGATTTGTTTGCTTATGGTAGTCATATCATAATGCCTTAAATTTCTACTCTCTGTAGTCTGGTAAACAGAATGAATTAAAGGGGTTTAGCTAATCCTGGGCACTTGAAGTAGTGTTTCCAAATATTTTCTTTTTTCCTCTCCCTTGTCCCTTTCCAGATTCACAGAATTGCATCTCGAATTTTTTTCAGGCTCTCAACCAGTACTGAAGCCACTATTCTTAAAAATCCCTGTCTTTTATGACCAATTCCAATCTCCCTGAAATTTACCGCGCAAGTATTTCTGATGATGTGAACCTTAATCCACTAAATTAAAGTACTTAATTCCACTAGATTGAAACAAACCTTTACAAACAAATCTTTCCAACACCGTCCTTTCCTTGTCCACCCTAAAAGGTTTTGTCACACTAATTTCCTGATCTCACTCATAGCTCAGTGCTGGAGATAACTGCTGACATGAAGAAAAAAGCAGTGTGCTATGGTGCAAGGGCAGAAATTCCTCAGATGTATTTCTAGTGTCAGGGAGAAGGAAAAAAGAACATGACAAAATCTGTTTTACAGCCCTGCTCCTTCCTTCCTTCCTTCCTTCCTTCCTTCCTTCCTTCCTTCCTTCCTTCCTTNCATGGATCTGCAGCACAAACCCCCAGAAAAGGTGAGGGACTGAAGAACCAACACATAGACTCTGAGGGACAGTATTACACATGGCTGGCCATGCTTATCTGTTCAAAAACTGATGACAGTAAAAATAAATTTTAAAATGCCTACACTAGAGGGAAAAAAGCCTTAAACTGTTCATTCCAGTAGCTGAATACTCTCACGTCTTGGTTAAAAATCATTTTCCCTTATAATGCTATTTCATTAACAAAACCCTCCAATGAAATAACCCAAAGTAACTTTCTGAAACATTCTGATGGTCTGGCATTTGGTTTAAAGATTTAGTGTGTGGATTACTGTGCTTTATTAAATTTATTCAGTTCACTCAGACTCCTAAATTTTAGCCTAATTTCTTAAGGATAAAAACCTAATACAATTATGACATCTGTCTTATAATTAATTCGTGGATGCACTGCTCTGTTTCAACAAAGTCTGACAAAGGAGAAGTGATTTCAAATGGATTAAAGTCCTAAACATTTTGTGAAACTGGAGACTCAGCTGACGGAGGGATTGTATTAGGTCACCAACTCAAAGAAAGGCAGGAAAATCAACTTACCTGTTGCATCCAAACAGATTGAATGACAAATCAATACACAAATAGCTGTAGAAGAGCTAGAGATGAGAGAAAAGGTAGATGGGATTTGGGTAGGGCAGGAAGCAATAGGAAACATACTTAGGAAAACCATATACTGCAGGAGAGAGTCGTCAAGGACATGAGGAGAAATTAAGATAGTAAATCAAAATGTGTGTTGATTCTAAATAGCAGTGAGAGATTATTTTTGGCATCAACCACTGAACTCATGCACAGTAAAAAGAGAAGCTGATAGGAAGTCTACAGTTTCTTCCTTTTAATGTTTGTGAATGTAGGTACAGGACATAGCACCACATCAGCTGAATGCTTTTCATTACTATAGTCCATTAGTAACAAATGTGTATTACTGTTCATATAAACAGCCAAATAAATATAGTTGAAAGCAAGGTCCTGCAAACTGACATCCTATTAACATGCCAAGAACAAAATGGAGATATGATTTGTAAATGTCAGTCATCTCCATATGGAAGTGTCTCTGGGAAAAAACATACTAATTTTTCAAACTTTTTCCTCCACAATGCATTAAAAAAAAAAAAATCACCAATGAAATGACAAAAATAGCAGTTCCTTTGTTTAAATAGATTCTGAACGACCTGTGCAAGCACTGCTTAGGCTGCCTAAGGAAAGCTTCAACTGTGTGCAAACCACGAGACAGTTGGAAAACGTCCTATGTGTGTTCTTCTATACGTGCAACAATGCCAACTCTCCTGAGCGGTCACTGGTGATAACTGGCAAAAATTCAGCTAATGGACTGTTTTTGACAGTGTCAAAGCAAGGATCAGTCTGGCCTGCTAATGTTAGAACTAGGAGTGATGCCAAGACTTTGAGGAGCTGGCTACGGACTCAGGCTACATTACATAACCTCCTAATTGGCAATGGACATGCAGGTGCAGATATTTCCATGGACTGCATCAGTGCCCAAACCCGCTGGCTTTGTTCTGAACTCTTTGCACACATATGAAAGCTTGGCTGGCCTATCAGGGTGTATTATTTAATGTTATTTTCTGCTCCTACTTGAATTTTTCCAGAAGTACTTTTTCTCAGAAAGATGCTAAAGTGTTGACAATTTCTATCACTGTATGCAATATCTCAGATAATGATCAGAAATGGCTCAAATAATTATAAATGTACTTTTGAAATACACGGGCAACAAATGCCATGTTGTCAGAACCACCATCAGCCCCCTCCTTATTTCTGTAGGGTCAAAAATAAGGCTGTGGTTCTCCAACATTTCCATGAGTAAAGGTACACGCACGCTTACCATACACCAAACTGTACCAAAGGCAATATATAGTCAGTTTCAGCATTGGCTATATATTTAGCAACACTTTCAGCAGCACTGCTACCTTTTAGAGGCAGGCACTGATTTGCTCATTTCCCACTCCCTGCAGTTCCCTCAGGGTGTTTCACCACAGCTGTTTGTGGCTACACAGAGCCAGAGAGGGAAACACACCAGGTTAGTTACCTGACTAAAAGAAAGGCAGAGACAGAGGCTATTTTCAGTTTCTCAAACTTGGCCACCACACAGCTGCACAAACAGCTGCACCAGCACAACTGACATGATGCACAGGGATTGAAATGAGTGACTATACAAGAGAATTATTTCAAGTGGCACTGGTAGCAAAAGGAACAGTTATCCTACTATGGCTTCAGGCAAAGTAACTAGTAGGGGCCCATGGTTTCAAAGGATATGACATCCTGCTCCTATGGATTTGTGGGTCTATTAGGCACCCTTGGAAATCACAAACTAGACATTCAAAACTAACAGTCTCTTGTTTCAGAGTAGGGCAAACAGTTTACATTAGCTTTAACCTGTTCTTACTAAAACTGTAACCACAGCTTTTGCTAAATATTGGCTGCTTTGCCAATTAACAGTAAATAAGCAGATCTGCAAGCCACTAAGAGGTCAGTTTCCACCATATTTTAATTGGTGATATTAAGGAGTAAAAGAGAGGATCACCAACACATAGACCACCACTGCAAACTGGAACATTATGTGTTAGTCAAGTTAGCTTCAAATGTGCTACATCAGCAGTTGTATAATGGTGGCAAACTCCACAAGGACCAATTTAATTGGTTGTCTTGTTCCAGTAAGCTCTTTTTTAATGCTAATCCAAAGTGATTCTACATTATATTCTGCAACCTACAGACAATGTAGACTACTTCTTCCCATCCTATCTCTTATCAAATTATAAATAACCAGTCAACTTGACCTCAACTGAGAGAAACTGGCAAAGGATTTTACTTAGTTTGTAAAGAATAAAGCTTATTTGTAGGTCTAGCAGTGAATCCATAAAAAGATAATGCTTATATATACTTATACATTCCAGTACAGACTGTGACTATTGATCTACAGTCTTGATTTAGAAGCAACTATACATGGAATTAAAAAAAAACAAAAACAACAAACTGAACTACTAGCAAGTGACATGGTTAAAGCAGTTAGAAGTAGATACATGCACTGAAAATGCAGATTTAATACAGGAACCCATGCAGAAACAAACTATCTACCTTTCTGGAAGGGTTAAAGTTTGAGGATGTACTATGACTTACTTTAGAAAACTATCTCTGGATTTGGAAGCCTGAAATGAGAATAAATAACACTTGCTACCTACGGTTTTATTCTAAAATTACTTCCTTAAAACAAGACAACTTTCACATTAAAATTTCATGTTCAATATGACTCTAAAGAAATGTCTGTATTTCAATTCTAATCCTCTTTGAGTATTAAAACCACTGTAACACAAATGCCAACCTGCCTGCTACCCTGGCATCTTGCAGCAACGACTGTTAATTAGGAATTTTGGTCTGGGTGTTTCTGAAAACATCAATGAATATCCTGCTGTTTAGATGAATAAGTAAAACCAACCAAGTTATAATTATCTGCAAAATCTGGAGGCAGCATACCAAAAAATGAAAAATGACAGATGTGCATGATTACTGTTGAGAATTCTTTTATTCTCTCCAAATTGCTATGTAAACTCTGATTCAGTTTCTCCTATTGTGGCACAACTTCAACCTCTGGCTGCTGAGGGAAGTCATGTACTTAATTACCTTTTTGTGCCTTTCTAAGCAAATAGTTTGAATATTAGGTTTGATGGCGGTACACTTTCATCAATAAAATGTAAAGCGATTACCACGGAGAAATCAACACATTCAAAAGAATAAAAGTTCAGTACACTTTTAATTTTCAACTCACTGGCTGAAAGACACTGTAAAGATAACTAATGGAAGTGTTAAGAACATGAAATTGGTCCAAGGATGTGAATAAAGAACTCTCTGTCTTCAAGGAGATGAATGTGAGCACAGATATAAGTGCCTGCTACCAAATCTGTTTATGCCATTGGATAAGGAAATAATATTTTTTAGCACTTGGATGAAAGAACTAATAATCGCTGGCATGACTACTTGCATTTGTGTTATTACACATATACAAATAGTAACTCTATTTGACTGTTCTGAAAATTGCAGACTTAAAATCAACAGAAGGTAAAACTTTAAACAGTGCATTACTGTTCTGTAAAAGTGTATTACAACTCGCTAATTCATCCAGAGCCACACTTATCCAAGCAACATTAGGTTTCATGTACTCTCAAACTTCCAAAATCCTCCTAAAGATCATAGTTTTGCTCAATCTTTTGATCATTAACAACTTTCACAACTTCCTACAACTTAGCAGGGAAAAACCTTTTTTTTTAAATCACTTTCAAAGCACTGAGATGGAACAGCATGTAGAAAAACCTCACAATTTCATACTCACATTTTCTAGTTCCATAAGAATTACATTTCAGCTGCTCAGTTCTTATCCTAAATGCATTTTCTATCCTTAATGCAGATAAGAGTCACTGGAGACTCAAGGATTGACACTGACTCAAGTCACTCAAGACTCAATGAATTCAAGATTACAAATTTGAAATTGAAAGTATATTTGAATAATGGTGTAAGTCGTTTAATCCTTACCTTTTCCAGATTCAAACAAGATAGAATAAACATGCTGACGAGCAGGGCGGTAGATAAGTGCCTGTCCAGGAATCTCTGTATCATAGTCATCTTCCAAGGAGTTGCTGCACTCAATCTCTCCATGACTCAGGATATTGAAGATCAAATAATTTTCAGATTGGATATGCTGTTCTTTAGCTAACTGTTTGTTCAAAGAAGGAAGAAGGCATTATATTCAAAATTAAGAATTAAAAAGTAAAAAAAAATTATTCACTGTTTGAGGAAATAGATATTTCTCTATCAGTAGAAAGAGAGGGAATATCCAGGGGAGGGAACAAGTGCTTTTTCAAATAACATCAGTATAGTATCGTTTCAGACATTCATCTTTTTGTGGACAGGAATCCCCAGGAAAATCCCCATAATTGCCTTTCTTAGCCCCTCCTTTAATTCTTAACACTTGGAAGTTTGATGTTTTCTAGAAAGTAATTATTCTTAAAATTAATTCTGAATTCCAGCATAGTTGCCCTCCTTTGGTCACCTGAAAATAAATGACCTTCTTTCTTTAAATGGTGAGTGAAGGCACCACTAAAAAGGCAAACTTAAAATTTTATTGCAAGATGAACTATATAAGACAGCTGTATTCCTTTCCCAACCTGACTTGGTATAGTTTACATTCTGGCAAAATTAGAATACTTAACTTCACCATACTTTTATTTTGCAACAGCTCTCCACCATGAAAAAAAAAAAAAAAAGCCATCTATTCTAGTGAGGAAAACCAGGTCTTGCAGGCATGTTGCTGAAAAGAAGAATTAACAGCATCGCCCAGGCTGCACATTAACCATGCACTGGATGCAGATACATCTGGCTACAGCAGCTGGCTACAAGCAGCCTCAGTACCAGCAGGGTCTGCTGGTCTGGAACAGCCTAGGTGAGAAAGCAACAATGCTCTCAGGCAGCACAGAATTCCAGCCAGTAACACTGGCAATCTGGATTGGCCAAGTGCACAGCCATCCAGACTTTCTACTTCACAACCCCAGACCAAAACTCTGGGGGTGTTCAAACAGCTGAGCGGAGCGAATACTTCCATGGGGTGCCACTAACAAATTCTCCAGGACCCGTGCCATATGGTGAGCAGGCACTGACATTGCTCTGCATTCCCTGCACGTGTCGAGCTATCTGTACTAGATGGGTTGTGCCATCTCGTCGCAGCTACCACAGTTTCCTTCACCCAGAGTTACTGGACCACTGGCTGGAAATAAATTCACAATTTCTGCAGAATTCTAGTATCGGCAAACCTGGGAACTCAGCAGGTCAAAGCTTCAGTCATTCACTGGGTCATTACCGATCAAAACTAATTCTACTATAATGTCATACTTTCTGTGTACGGTGCCAATCAACCGAGCACTTACACAATAAATTAAGGGTTCCCCTGCAAGAAATACTTCAGTATTCCTAATGTGTATAAACAATGTAATCCCCCAAGTATACTTTTGTATAAAATAAAAACAGAGCATCGAGTATTTCTAAGCATGATTTTAATGAAGCACTGAATTATTCCACAGAAACCAGCCACAGATATGAGATCTAGTTTTTTGCAATTTGCCAATAATCTACACATACTCATGTACTGAAAAAAGTACACGCTGATTTCAAAAGTGCTGCCATATTCAATATCTCTATCTTGAAAAATATTTCTGATTTGTACCTACAATCATCTAGAAAGTTGTGATCTTCTGAGAGACACAGAAACATGAGGCCATGCCCTCATGGCTGCAATTGAGCTCTGTGTGCCATTTATGTGCAGTTCAGACAACAAGCAAGGTAAGCAGAACTACATAATGGCTTTCAAAATATGAAGCAAAGCACACACATTACATATACAAATATTTGAACACTTGTAACAAAAACAAAAGAGAAGTCAACATGTCTAACACTTTGACTGTAATTTCCTTGGCCTGGAGACTGGCTTCACGTAGGATTCCTGCAGCAACAGCGAGGCATTCTTCAATGGAGTTTCTAAACACGATTTTTTTATTAGAACAGTAGCTCAGCATGATGCTTCAGATCTTCAACGCTTCAAATTAAAGACCAGGCCAAGAAATAATGACCACTTGTCATAAAGACCACATGGTACATTCTCTTAAGGAATAAGGATATTGCCACTATTATCCTGGCCATAATCCAACCTAGATAATTGCATTCTGGCTATTTTTTCCTTGCACTTCAAGCAGAAAGAGTATTTTTCAACACCTTATTATGATGCATGGCTGCTGATTTTTTGAAATATCTTCTATTTAACTACAACAGTCAAAAGTGATATGTATTGCATCTAAGTGGGATTAATAAAAAAAGCCCAAATATATCTACAGTTTAGCTGAAATGAGCATTGCATAGGTTACAATGCAGTTATAAAATATTTTATAGTCTTTTAAGAAAGGAAAATGTAAATTATATTATGACTTTGGAGCAATATGAGAAAACAGAAAAAACAGTATTAAAGAAAATGCTCAAGATAAGCAAGAGAAAAAAAATTGGAATTGAAAACATTGAAAATTTGTTTGAAGTCTAAAAGGACCTAATAAAATAGGGAGTAACAGATGGCTAACGTAGGGTCTAAAATACACTTCCTTGTATAGATTTTAAAAAAAATCTCAATATGTTATCTTATGCCATGAATTTACAGAATTGTACTCTAGATTTACTTCTATACCATAAACTCTGATGCAAAGTAGCCCATTTTCTATTAGCCAGGTACACCTCCCTAAGCTAATATATCAAATTTCCCAGAGTTATCTGACATAACATATCTCACCCCAACACCAGTGCGTCCCTGTCTGTGTGGGATGCCATAACTAAAACTTGCTACTACATCCCTGCCCTTTGGAATTAATAAACTCATTGAAGTGCTTTTGGGTCATCCAAGCACAATGAAAACACGGATAATTTAACCTGAACCACAAATGACAGAACATGGACTTATTGTATTTGACACTGTCCTGTACAACATCCTTAGCCCATCCTTTGAACTGGAGAGGCACGGATTTCTCCCAGATGGACCTCTTGGAGGATGAGGAACTGGTTGGATGGTTGACTGGAAGAGTTGTGGTCAATGGCCCGCTGTGCAAGGGGAGGCCAGCAACAAGTGGTGTCCTCAGGGGTCGGCACTGGGACCAGCCCTGTTTAACATCTTGGCCAGGGACATGAACATGGACAGTGGGATCGAGTGCTCCCTCAGCAAGTCTGCTGGTGACACCAGGCTGTGTGGTGCCATCGACAGGCAGGAGGTAAGGGATCCATCCAGAGGAATCTGGACAGGTCCGAGAGGTGGACCTGTGCAAACATCATCCATTTTACCAGGGCTGAGTACGAGATACTGCACTTGGGTCAGAGCACTCCTCACCACAAATACAGACTGGATGGAGAATAGATTGAGAGCAGCTCTGAAAAGGGCTTTAGGGTTTTGCTGAATAAGCAGCTTGAGCTATGAGCTTGACCAGCAACGTGTGCTCACAGCTGAAAAAGCCAGCTGAACCCTGGGCTGCATCCAAAGCAGCGTGACCAGCAGGGAAAGGGAGGGGATTCTCCCCGTCTGCTCTGCTCTAATGAGATACTACCTGGAGTGCTGTGTCCAGCCAGCTCTGACGTCCCCAGCACAGGAAACTCTTACACCTCTTGGAGTGAGTCCAGAGGAGGGCTGCAAAGATGATCAGAGGGCTGGAACACCTCTGCTATGGAGACAGGCTGAGAGAGCTGGAGTTGTGTAAATGGAGAAGGCTCTGGAGACACGTTAGAGCAGCCTTCAAATAACTAAAGGGGGCTACAAAAGAGCTGGAGAGGGACTTTTCACAAAGGTGTGTAGTGACAGGATGAGGGGAAATGGATTTAAACTGACAGAAAGTAAGTTTAGATTAGATATTATGAAGAAGCCCTTTGCTGTGAAGGTGGTGAGGCACTGGCGCAGGGTGACAACAGAGGAGTTGGATCATCCCTGAAAGTATTCAAGGCCAGGTTGGATGGGGCTCTGAGTAACCTGGTCTAGTGGAAGTCTCCCTGCTCAGGGCAGAGGTTTGGAACTAGGTGATCTTTAAGAACCCAAACAATTCTATGACATTATTCTGTAGTTTTCATGACTCCACCATGAGCAATTTCAACTTCTGCATTCTTAGCACAGAGACCTTTGATACCTCCACTGCAAGGCACAACCAAGGAGATCACTGACCAGCTTACAGCTGACCTCTGGATTCTCAAAGTAAAAACCAAGTCAATAAACAATTCATATAAACATGGAAAATCATGCAATACATGGGAAGTACATTTCTGGGCCCAGCTGCTGGCCTGGACAGGAGTTGCTCCCCATATTTGACCTATTTCCCACTTCAAAGAAAAACTACTTTTTATTAAATGTGCTGTATCTGTGCTCGTATTAATGCATGCAACAGTCCTAACTGGGACTATACTAACAGACAAAAAATTTTTGCACGATCAAATTTAAATCAATAGGATTGATGTATTAATTACTAACTTCTGCTAACAAGTCATGGCAATAAAATGATCATTAAGCTTTATAAAACAAGTTACCTGAAAGATTTCTTTATCTTGACAGAGAGCTGACTGCTGTTGAAGGGATAACATTTGACAATTTGTTATATTGGGAGGAATCCACGGAGACTGCTGCCCAGGCAAAAGATAGGAATTCACTCCTCTGCAAAGCAATGTCTTGTCTGATCCCAGAGGTAGAATCTCTTCAAAGTGTTTCAGGCTGTTGTACGAGCAGGGAATTTTTGAGATGTAATTTGCTACAGATAGCAGTATGTTTGTTCTTCTGTTGTAGCTGTTAATTCTGCGGGGACCAGTGGTTAAATACTTGTGCCAAAAGCCTTCCAATATGCTTTCTGGAACAACATCATTGCCAAGCAAGCATGCAAAGAGAGGAAGGTGTGTCAAACTAATACCCAGCACACGGCAAAGAACTTCTCGAGAATACATAACAGTGACCAGTCTGTCCAAACTGAGGTTCTCAATGGAAAAGTAGGGACATGTATCATAGATGAGGTAGTCACTATCTTGCCCCAGAATTCCTATGCAATTGTGCTGCAAACCATATGCAGCCACCTCAAAGTCTGCCTCTTGCAATGTGCAGACTGTTTTTTGACCAAGTGATTTCAGGGCATAACGTGTAAAAGTAGGCAGAGCTGAAGGAAGAACAAACATTTCCCTCCCTGGCTGTTTCCTGTGAGTCTTTATAAACTGAAATAATCTGGTTATTTCCTCAGTATTCTTCATCCTCCGTTTGATCCACTCATCTCTCTTTTTCTCTTCTACCACCCCGTCGAAGTAAAACACCAGCTTGATACCAGCTGCCATAAAAGCATTGATAAAATCCTCTAAAATGGCAAGGTACTCCCGCCACTGGCCACCGCACACCCAGAATTCTGGTGTGTACCAGCGCCTAACGCAACTCATGGCATCTACTACGATAACAGGCGGGGAATCAGGATGATCACTGCGATGCTTTTCTGCCATCTCTCTCAGATCTACCGTCTGGCACGCGTCAGGGCAAACTCTTGCCACAAATCCCTGCAAGCCTCTAACACCCATGGCAGATCTCCGAAACTCACAGCAGTCTGAAAGAAGAAAAATAAAACCAACATTCTAAAATGCAATACTGGGAAACAATGAAAGTCTACAATATTTTTTAAAGCTGCTTGGAAACAGAACTGTTAATTTTTCTGCTTTTACTGATAGCTCATTGCTGTATCCCAGCTTTTAACAATTTGAAGCCATTTCTTTCCAATCAGCAAACTGAATATACACACTCATTCATTTTCCCTTCCACTTCTGGTTTTTATATAAGTGAAAAATAAATGTATCGGGAGATTCCCGTAAGCATGACCAAACAAAATTCACAGAATCATTGAATTAGTAAGGCTGGAAGGAATCACAGAGTCCAAACTCCCTGTTCCAGCAGGGTCATCCTAGAGCACACGGATTACATTCGGAGGGTAACCAGTGAGGGAGATTCCAGGTTAACAGCGCACAGAGAAGCACACAATACTAGGAAAACAAGGACAGTTTTGTTTTGTTTTGGTTTTTATTAAGAAATATACATGCGTATAGTATTCAAAAGGGAAAGAAAGGAAAGCGAGTTTACAAAGTATTGTGGATAGACAGCTTTTAAAAGCACTCCCGAAATCTATCAGTTAAAGACAGAGTTCTGGATACCACCCTCCTGAGCCACAGTTTGGTTCGGAAGAGGCCTTTCAGGACCTCGCAAGGTGCAGGTGCTGCTGCGTGCAGCCCCGGCAGGGCCGAGCCCCCCGCCCCGCGGTCCCTGCGGCGCCCGGGCCGCGCTGTCCGCTCCCCCCCGGCGCTGCGCCCGNCCCCCTTGGCAGCGCGACCTTTGGCGGGGGGGCGGGTGGTGGGTTCGCTTTGTCGTGCCCGGAGATTGCCAGCGGAGGGGAACTCCCGTTTTCCCCGGGCCGCAGATCCCGGGATAACGCCCGGGATGTGCGGGCCGGGAGCGAGAGCCGCTCGCAGCCCGGCGGCAACAGGTGGGGACCTGAATAACTTCACATCTTTCCGGGAGGGGGAAGAGGGACACGGGGGAGCCCATGGGAAGATTAGATCAGATGTTATTGCCGGTGAAAAATTAAAGAGAGCGGTGCTCTGGGGAGTGCAGATTAATATATTTGTGACTCCGGGTGCACAAAGCCTGGCCATTGTAGCGGTGTCTGAATGCCTGTGAATAGGACGGAGCATATGTGGCCTGTCACCGCAGGTGCCCACATCTGTTCGTCTCCGGGCAGATGCTCTCAGAAAAGGGGAGTGCATTTCCAAAAGCTGAGGCCCGCCCCATCCATACCCATCCTCTTTCTCATAATCACCTTCTGCAGAGGAGTTCTTGCCCCCACCTTCTCTCCCACCCCCTGCCTACCCCAAACGTGGAGAGATGCAGAAAGAAATAAAAACTGCACAAATTGGAAGTGGCTTGGAACGCTCTGGAAGCATATCATCAAACTGCTGTCCCCTCCCCTTCCCCGAAGTTTATTAGCAGCAAGTTTTGCACTGCAACCAGCATGCAATGCACAAGATGCACACACTGTGCAAAGGCGGGGGGTGGGGGGGTGGCAGGGGGAACACAAAACCCTTTCATGCATGAAATGCAGTGCAGTACAGCAGCACGCTGTGCTGTCACAGGGCTCTGGAGAGTGACCTGTGCTGAAGTGGTAGTTCGCAGCTACTGTTTAGAGTTCTGGCTTAGGATGTTGGCTAATAATGCTGGATAAAAGATGGAGTTTTCCCCCAAGAACTGGTGGAGGCAGCAAATATTGCTACTGAAGTTGGTAGCAGAAGGGGATCTTTCCAGCCATCCAGCAAAATCTCATGGCTCCAATGCAGAACTTTTTTTTTTTTTTTTGAGGAGTGCCATCACATTTTTTATCACCTGCACATGATCTTAGTCCTGACACTCACCCTCCCTCTCTGTGACACTCCTGCCGAGACAAGCCAGGCCCCAGTGCTGCATGGGGTTACATCGGGCTTGCTCAACAGGGCAAACGCTGGGGTGCAGGAAAAATATCAGGATCAAGGGATATTTCATGTGGTATGGCACTTCAGAAGGTTTTCTAGTTCAAATGTGTTCTGTGGCCTCTGGTGTGCTTAAGATCTTGAGTATCCTTGAATTTAAAGGCAGGCAAAGACACCACCACAAATGCAAGGCCAAGGTGCTCCCAAGAGGGGCAAGGACAGGAAGCGCATTTGAAACTGTGTGTCCCAGAGCAATGGCCAGGGGAAAGAATGGGACCTGCCCAGCTCAGGGTGCCCACGGGAGGTTTCAGGAAAAATTATGCCCCAGGCTGCGGGGAACCCGAGGACTGAGGGAGAGCAAGGCGGGGGAAACTTTCTTTTCCTGAACCCCTTTTGTCCTGTCGTTCCCTGGGGACGTCCCCTGGTTCTGCCCCCCCCACCCCCCTTGGCCCCCCTTCCCGGGCGGAGGTAAGCAGCCCTTCATCCTTCCTACTTTGGGAGCAATGACAGCTCACGCACACGAGTGACCAATTTTATCTCTCTTAGTTTCCCACAAGCAAATTCCCGTCGGAAGCGAGCCAGGGAGCAAACCCAAACAAACAAGCAGCGCAGGGGAACGGGGCCGGGGCGGGGGG
>VWZN01011119.1:302699-319240 GCA_013396955.1 Regulus satrapa
GAAAAGAGAACAAAAAGAAAAAAGGGGATCAAGGCTCCGACGTGACCTGCCCGCCACCGCTGCTTGTTTGACACCCACCAGCCCCGACGTGCGCAGGGCGAGCGCAGCCGCGCACAGCCGCTCCTGAATCGCACCGCCCCGGGAATTATCGCCGCTGCCTCCGCCGCTGCCTCTGCAGGGATTTCCAGATCGCCAATTTTTAATCTTCCTTGGGAAGCCTTTTCTCTGCCTCTGTTGGGAATTAAGTTGCTTTTATTATTTTTATTTTTTTCTTCCTGGAGAAAAGGAGGAGCATCGTGGATTGCGAAAGAAAAAGAGTTTAACAGATAAATCTTAACTTTTTTTTGCCCCCGTCCTTTTCCCCTCTCTTTTTCTTTTGCCATCCGAAAGAGCTGTCAGTTGCCGACAGGCCACATCTAGAGGTATCGACAGAAGGGGAAAAAAAAAAAAAAAGTCAGAGACACTCCTGAAAGAAGGAGACCGTGACACTAACTCTTCCAGCTCTGCTGGGACGAGCGGCTTTGGCCGCTGTGTTTTTTCCCTTACTCCGAGGGACAACTTTCCCCTTTTCCCTCTGACGAGAAGATAAGGGGGAAGAAAGCGAGGGCACCAGAGCTGCACCTCCAAAATGGGAGGTCGGTTCCTGCTGACGCTCGCCGTCCTCTCGGTGCTGCTGAGCCGCTGCCAGGTAAGTGCCCGCGGGGTGGGGGACAGGAGTGCCTGCACCGGGGGGGTCCCTGCGCCGGGCAGTCCCGCGGGGGATGCCGGGGACTGTCGCCGCCCGTTGCAGCCGTGAGGAGCGGGGAGCGGGTGGCAGTGCCGCCGGGGCCGGGGCCGGGCTGGGGAGCGGGCTGCTCGGCGGCTGACGGCCGCTGTCCCCGTCCCGCAGGTCGGCGCCTCCGGGGTCTTCGAGCTGAAGCTGCAGGAGTTTGTCAATAAGAAGGGGCTGCTCAGCAACCGCAACTGCTGCCGCGGGGGCGGCCCCGGCGCCGGCGGGCTCCAGCAGTGCGACTGCAAGACCTTCTTCCGCGTCTGCCTCAAGCACTACCAGGCCAGCGTGTCCCCCGAGCCGCCCTGCACCTACGGCAGCGCCATCACCCCCGTGCTCGGCGCCAACTCCTTCAGCGTCCCCGACGGCGCGGGCGGAGCCGACCCCGCCTTCAGCAATCCCATCCGCTTCCCCTTCGGCTTCACCTGGCCCGTAAGTGGGGGGCGATGCTGGAGGGGGCGGCACATACCCATCCCGTCCCGTCCCATCCCTTGCCATTCCGAGAGGCCACCAATCCCCTTGAAGTATCAAAATGGGAGGGGGGCAACGACTGAGCGCTCCTGGGGACTGGTGGCACTGCCCCTTGGGCCTACCTGCTCTCATACTCTCCCGGTGGGTTGTCTCTGCTCCTTCTTTCCACAGGGCACCTTCTCGCTCATCATTGAAGCTCTGCATACGGACTCACCCGATGACCTCACCACTGGTAAGTGTCCTGAAACACACTTTCTCCTGAATAATCCCAGCCCTGCGGCCCTATTTGGCCCCTTTCTCTGCAGGGTGTAGCACGTTCTCCTCTCCGGTAGACCTGTGGCAAGAGAGGCCAACCTGTTGGCATGCAGCCATGTCATCCCGCCTCTGCAGTTCCCCTCCCACCAGAGATCCCCCTACGCCCTGCCTGCTTTGAGCCGTCTAAACACTCTCCTCTCCGCTTTCACACAGAAAACCCTGAGCGCCTCATCAGCCGCCTGGCCACCCAGAGACACTTGGCAGTGGGTGAAGAGTGGTCCCAGGACCTGCACAGCAGCGGCCGCACTGACCTCAAGTACTCCTATCGCTTCGTGTGCGACGAGCACTACTACGGAGAAGGCTGCTCTGTCTTCTGCCGCCCCCGGGACGATGCCTTTGGTCACTTCACCTGCGGAGAGCGTGGCGAGAAAGTCTGCAACCCGGGCTGGAAAGGCCAGTACTGCACTGAGCGTGAGTATCCAACTCCTTGTCTCCTGGGGTTGCCCCTTACAGCAGTGTCTCCCGAGCTTTTGGGGTTGGCGGAGGGGTGTTTCTCTGACATCAGGGCCCCATGGGGAGGGAGAACCAAGCAATGGTGGGTGGATGTCTGGTTCTGTGCCCAAGCCTTACCAGTGTGAGGGATGGGAGATCCTTAGCGTTGCCACAGAAAGTTAACAAGCCAACAAAATGTCAGTGCTAACACAACACTCTTGCTCATTTGCTTTAGACCATTTAATCTGGTAGCAAAAAATGTTCAGCAGTTGTTTCAGGATTTATTAAAATATATCTACTTTTAGAACTACTTTTTGTGCCTATCCAACGAATGCAACTTTGATATCCTCACCTACAGGGTACACATCTTAAGGGGAGGGAGCTAGGCTTTGGCAATATCCAAGTGACAGACTTATGGGTAGGCTTGCTATGGTCTGATCCTCTGTGACCTTGATTAGGAAAAATATCGGGAAGTCCAAGACATTCTCTATGGCTTCTAGACTGCACATTTCTCATTTGGGGTACTCATATGCTGCCACTAACAGAAATTGCTGCATATGGGGCCAGAAGAACATTCAACTTCTTCCCCAGCTCTCTTTTGTGGCATTGCCACAATAAGGGATACTAATAAAGTAGCGAGGGACATTAAACATACCCCAGAGCTTGAAGTTTTTGAGGAATGTGGTATGTTGATACAGCAGGAAAAGCTGGGACAGTAAGCAGATCACAGACAGGACAGTCCAGGATGTCAGATACTTTTCGGTCATACGAGATTCCACCCTTTGTAGATCCATAGTGGTGTACACTCAAAAGTGCACACAGAGCTCCTGTTGCAGCATGTGATGGCATTCTCTGTTTGTGTGTATACACGGATCTGAAACATGCTGGCAGATGATGTACTGGGCCAGTGCTCCTCTGCAGTCATCAAAGCCAGGCAGGAAGAAAACAGTTCTAGGCTGTAAAGCAGCCTCTCAGCTTTATTATTGTGTTTTTGTTTCTTTTAAAACCCACCTACACTGTGGTCTTCGGTGAGCTGCTATCAAACCATTCCTGATTGATTATTCACACTGTTAGTGACTGCTGGGATGCTTTTAGCATGCTCATGGTACAATGTTGCACAATAAACAGCCGGCAAAGGGGCTCACATTTTCTTTGATAGTGTTTTAAATAAGAGCTACAACCTTTCCTACTATCAAAAGTGCCTAGCCCAGTTGTGTCAAGGGGTGGGGGAAAACGAAGCATTTTGATAATGAGCTCTTTTGGGGCTGTCAGCACTTTTGAATGTCTGTACATCTCTGCTATTCCCACAGCGAAGCAGAAGGCTGTCCATCTTTCTTAACTCATTACGTATGTTCTTTGCTGTGTTTTCCCTCACAGAAAAAAAACCAGCTTATAACACTGACACAAACCTACTAGGCAGGGGAGATGTGTTTATGTGTGCATGCAAAAAGAATGTTTTGCCGTTAGTGAGAGGAGCTGCCAGTTGCAGATTGCTTCCCGTTGCCTTGCCCCCAGCTCCATTCTTTCCAACTTGGAGGCGATCTGATTATCAGCACTGATTCTTTCTTTCTTTTTCTTCCCCCCTCCTTCCCCTCGCATGCCATTGTCTCCGGCTGGCTTTGTTGAATTAAAACTTTGCAGTGCCTGCTTAATGAGTTCCATAACCAGGCAAAGTAATGAGCAGAAGTCCCTTTTTTCCCTTCTCTCATCCTCCCTCCCGCTGGCCCGCTTACCTCTTTTACCAGGGCTGCACCCACCCGCCCGCCCCTTTTCCGAGCAGGGCGGAGGGGGGAAGGAGGGAGGAAGAACTTTAGACTTATTTATTTGAATAAGAAAAAAAAAAAAAGTTTTTTTGCAGCGAAATCACGCGCGTGCCATAGATTAGCTGTGGGCAGGGATAGGCTGCCCGGCCGCCGGCCGCCGGCCCCATTGGCTCCGGGACCGGGGTATTGTTGCAGTGGGGCAGCTGCTGGGAGAGAATAGACAATAGAGCAGCTGTCTTGCACTGGCACCCTGCACACCAGCTGTCCACTCTTATCTGCACACACACTTTCGGGGGATATTAAGAGGTGGAGCTGTGTGCATAGAATTGGAAAAAAGGACTTCTGACCCTCACTGGGAAGGGAAGGGGGGTGAGGGGCTGTGGGGAAGGGAGCAATTGTGAGCCCTCTTTTGTCTGTGTGCAACTGTATTAAGAAGAATGCTCATCCCTGGTGATAAGTAAAGTGCCCAGTTACGGGGCAAGATCAATACTCCTGCAGACTCCAGAGATTAATTCAGCTGCGCTTAACTGCCCCAACCTAGTAAAAGGGACTCACTCCCCACCCGCAAGGTGCTCTCAGACTCAGACTTGTAAAAGAGAATTGTTTTGGCACCAGTGCTGATGTCCTTCCCTACTTGGTTTGTTTACAGCGATTTGTTTGCCTGGATGTGATGAGCAACACGGCTTTTGCGACAAGCCTGGAGAATGCAAGTAAGTTTTCCACTCCTTTCCTGCTTCCTTCTTTGTCTTTCACTGTTGATGCTCTGGTGTTAAATAAGCCATTCAACATTTGAAGGGCTGGTTTAAAGGCCTTTCTTCACATTAGATGGAAATTTGAGATATCTGCTTGATGCCAAAATATTATTCCATAAGTTAAACATCAGTGCCATTAATATTAACCTAATGGCTTTACAGTGCTGCGTGGAAGGTTTGGCTCTTTGATATTAGAGTAAACAAATTAACTATCTGGAACCACGGGTCTTTCTAAGGAAGTGGAAGAAATATCTAGGACTGATGAAAGCTGATGCTACGGTTGGACTTAGTGACTTTCTCACATGAAGGATCACTGAGGGCTTTTAGGAAACTTGATCCCTGGCATCAATGTGCTTGCAGAGTTTGTGATAGGGTTTCTAACTGTGAGAAGTCTAAATCTGATGAAACTTTGTTGTCATCTTCTTTTTCAGATGCAGAGTGGGCTGGCAGGGGCGATACTGTGATGAGTGCATCCGATACCCAGGCTGCCTTCATGGTACCTGTCAGCAGCCGTGGCAGTGCAACTGCCAGGAAGGCTGGGGAGGCCTTTTCTGCAACCAGGGTGAGTTCTCAGTCCTTGCCTGAGCATCTCTTTTAAAATTCAGAAAGCAGGCAACTATTTTCAGCTCACCTACCCTCTGCTAGCCATGCAAAGTGGCAAGCATCTTGGCTACTCTCTTTAAAAAAGGAAAATATATCTTTTCCAGACTTGAACTACTGCACCCACCACAAACCCTGCAAGAATGGCGCCACGTGCACCAATACTGGTCAGGGGAGCTACACGTGTTCATGCCGACCCGGGTATACAGGCTCCAACTGTGAGATTGAAATCAATGAATGTGATGCCAACCCTTGCAAGAATGGCGGAAGCTGCACTGTAAGTTCGAGTTGTTTGTGTCATCTGAAACTCCAAGAGAGGAGTTAATGTCAGTTTTACTAATTTTCAAAATCCCTTTTGGATTTCAGAGCAAGTTCAGACAAATGTTTCGATTGTTTCTCGTTTCTTCCCCCCAGGATCTCGAGAACAGCTATTCCTGTACCTGCCCCCCAGGCTTCTATGGGAAGAACTGCGAGCTGAGCGCGATGACTTGTGCTGATGGGCCATGCTTCAATGGTGGGCGCTGCACCGACAACCCTGACGGGGGCTACAGCTGCCGCTGCCCACTGGGTTATTCTGGGTTCAACTGTGAGAAGAAAATCGATTACTGCAGTTCCAGCCCTTGTGCTAATGGTAAGGCCAAACATGCTACAGTGGTCTTCTGGAAGGAGACCATACAGTTACTCTGGCTTCTGGTCTGGAGCTCATAACAAGGCGCATTGATCAAGGCACACTGATCAATCATAGAATCATGGAACGGTCTGGGTTGGAAGGGACCTTAAAGGTCATCTAGTTCCAAGCCCCTGCCATGGGCAAGGACACCCTTTCACTAGACCAGGCCATTCAAAGATCCATCCAACCTGGCTTTGAACACTGCCAGGGATGGAACATCCACCAATTCTCTGGGCAACTTGTTCTCTCACAGTAAAGAATTTTTTCACAGTATCTTATCTAAGCCTGCTCTCTTTGAGTTTAATGCCATTCTGCCTTGCCCTATCACTACATCCTTTTGTAAAAAAGTCCTTGTCATTCCAGTAGTTGACTTGGTGGAAGATCTGTACTAAGAAAGCAATGGCATGGCTTGGGCCATTGCTGCAGGTTGCATTTTCTGATGGGGTGGCTGTGGCCAAGTGACTTGGTCTGAAGCTTCATGCATGAAAATCTGGAAGATTATCTTTCAAATCCTTTGCAAAGAATCGTAGAGGTCTGTGGATGCAAATTCCCAAGAGAGCTAAACATTATTACTTGTAATCTGGTAACATTAATCTTCCTGTTTTGATCAAACCAGTAAAGACTTTCTTTACTGTAGTTCTACTTATTCATTGCCACTCAAACCCTGTAAAATGAGATGTGGTGTTAACCTGACACGAACTAGTGTTCTGGTTTGAGCTGAGTGAAAATATTAAAAAAGGAATAGGATTGAGAATGAAAAACAAATCTCCTTACCAAAAATTATTCTCAAAAATTGTGCTTTTTATGTTGGATCAGACTTGGAAAAGGTTAAGCTAACCTCTCAAAAAGAAAGCTTTCCTCAGCTGCTGGTTGTGCCAGTTGTCCCGAGAGCAGCGAGCGGGGGGCTGTTGACTCTGGCTGCCCACCACTCAGCTCGTCCCCTTTCCTGTCTTGTAGGAGCCCAGTGTGTCGATCTGGGGAACTCCTATATCTGCCAGTGCCAGGCTGGCTTCACTGGGAGACACTGTGATGACAACGTGGACGACTGCGCCTCCTTCCCCTGTGTCAACGGAGGGACCTGCCAGGATGGAATCAATGACTATTCCTGCACCTGCCCCCCAGGATACAACGGGAAGAACTGCAGCACCCCGGTGAGCAGATGCGAACACAACCCTTGCCACAATGGGGCCACCTGCCATGAAAGAAACAACCGCTATGTCTGTGAGTGTGCCCGGGGCTATGGCGGGCTCAACTGCCAGTTTCTGCTCCCTGAGCCACCTCAGGGACCTGTCATTGTTGACTTCACTGAGAAGTACACGGAAGGCCAGAATTCCCAGTTCCCCTGGATCGCCGTCTGCGCTGGGATTATTCTGGTCCTCATGCTGCTGCTGGGGTGTGCTGCTGTGGTCGTCTGCGTCAGGCTCAGAGTGCAGAAGAGGCACCACCAGCCTGATGCCTGCAGGAGTGAGACTGAGACTATGAATAACCTGGCAAACTGCCAGCGCGAGAAGGACATTTCCATAAGTGTCATTGGTGCCACTCAGATTAAAAACACAAATAAGAAAGTAGACTTTCACAGTGATAACTCCGATAAAAATGGCTACAAAGTCAGATACCCATCAGTGGATTACAATTTGGTGCATGAACTCAAGAATGAGGACTCAGTTAAGGAGGAGCACAGCAAATGTGAAGCCAAGTGTGAAACGTATGATTCAGAGGCAGAGGAGAAAAGTGCAGTACAACTAAAGAGGTACCTCTCATCTGAGTGCAGGGGGCAGTTTGGCTTTGAAGGGGAAGTGTGTATCTCATAGGTAGCATTAAGAAACAGCCATCTGACTTGTTCTTTCTCTTTTTGCCTTCAATAGTGATACTTCTGAAAGAAAGCGACCAGATTCAGTATATTCCACTTCAAAGGACACAAAGTACCAGTCGGTGTATGTCATATCAGAAGAGAAAGACGAGTGCATCATAGCAACTGAGGTTAGTAGGATTGGAACAGCAGAGAAAATCTTGATCTGCAGCTCACATCCAATACATGCCAGGGCAGATAAACTCCTTTCCATAATGCCACAGTGGTTTGTACCTGTTGAAATCCAGCCAGCTTGAGTTTGTGATGATGTGGATGTTGTAAAGACAAGCTCAGTGACTTGCTGCTGTGGATGTTGTGGGTTTGACAAGTTTTGTAGACTAGGGTACAATGATAGTGTGGTTGAAGTGTTCTGATCTGCCCCTTGGTGTGCTTCATGCAAAGCCCTCACCCTCTGCATCCTCGCAAATCTCTTCATATGTTTCATTATTATTTCCTGATCTCTGCTTGTGTTTTCTCTTTCCAGGTGTAAACCAGAGGTGATATGTCAAGGTGGTTGTTCAGAACAATTTCAGAGGACACGTGCCCCGATGAATGCTGCTGAAAGAGGAATGGGAGATAGATTCCTTCACTGACTGCTGCTGAGAAACTAAATTCAGGCTTGAGCTGGTTCTCTACTGAAGTTAGCAAAGTGACTGCAAAATAAAGAAACAAGATGGACACCAGGCAAGGGTCTGTGTTCAAGGATTACTGTTGCACTGCCTTTTATGAATTTTATCATTGCACTATGGTCAGTTGCTTTTCTATATATATTTAAATGAATGGACTTAATTACTACATAAGAAGCATGCACTGCCTGAAGTGTATATTTTGGATTATTATGAGCCAGTCTTTTCTTGAATTAGAGACACAAACACTGCCTTTAATGTCTTTTTTGATACTAAAATGTGTTTTTACTAGGTGAGAAAAAGTGTGTTATTTTTTTGAATCTGTAAAAATATTTTCATGATAATTGTAAAGCTTGAGTATTTTGTGATGTTCATTTTTTTATAATTTAAATTTTTTGGTAAATATGTACAAAGGCACTTCGGGTCTATGTGACTATATTTTTTTGTATATAAATGTATTTATGGAATATTGTGCAAATGTTATTTGATTTTTTTTACCGTTTTGTTAATGAAGAAATTCATTTTTAAAATATTTTTCCAAAATAAATATTATTAATGATAGCCAGGGTGCTATGTTTATTCTATATGCGATGAGGAACTGACTGAACTTTGCAACCTGGTATCTGACAGACCTCTGTGGACTCATGGGGGCATTGAATAGGACTGAGACTTATTACAAAGACTGGGGAACAACTTGTTGTGTGTAGAACCTCCATCTTTCCCCTCCTAACCTTCTGACCTGTTGACCCCATGGCTGTGCTCAGTCTTACCCCAAAGGCAAACGGCAAAACCTAGAGTAATATTTGCCCAGTCATGCTGGGCTGTGTGTTTATATAAACACATATGGAGTCACTTCCTGAGGAAGAGCAAGAGTTGAGTGCACTCCACTGCAATCCAGACATGGGCCTTCTTGTGACTCACTCAACTCCTCATGTTTTGCAAGCTCAAACACTTTCCTGGAGTCCAGGGGAGTTTGGGACACACCATCAAGGGAGGGCCCCTAGCTCAGGTCCTTGATGTGCTCCCATGGGCTGTGAGTTCCCTCAGACTTCCCTCTCCAGGAAACGGTAACAGTGAACTGACTGCCAGCCACAACTGCCCTGACTACAACACCTACTGAAGTACTTTGGTTTCTGCTCTGCCCCTGGCACCTGCTGCCTTCATAGTGGGATGGACTGTGAAACCATCCCCTGGCTTGGCTCTCAATGCTCAGGCAATTTCCCCAATTTAGTTGGCTCTAACGAGCTTGCCTTTGTGTTGTGCTGTGCGTTAATCAGCAGAGACCCTTCAGAAACAGGCAAAGGGTTCTTCCACTTCAGAAAAACAAGGAAAGTCTAGGAAATAATATAATTTTTACTCCATGAAAGCAGAACCCCAATCACTGTGGGCCACCTTCTGCAGCTTTGTGAAGATAGTGAAAATCTTCTGTCCCCATTCACTTCAGGGGAGATGTATGATATCCTAAATACAAAGAGTGGGATAGCAAATATAATCAAGCAATTATTGAGTTGGTGATCTTTATGTATTCCTGTTATTTTAGTCTGCATAAGTACATGAATCACTGGAACTCCACATCTGTGTGAGGTCAATGGAAAACTCACACTGACTTTGGAGGCTTGTCTGTTTATAAGCTTAGCTTTTTGCTAAGTGAAACCTTAGACAAGGCATAGTGGCTCACTTCTCACAGTGTCCTGACATGGTTATCGTCTTCATCTATCCCAAAGTGTCCTTTTGAAAAAAGTTTTCATACGGGGAGCGATGTGAAGTATTGAAAACAAGCCTGCCAGTGATGGTCTGAACAGCAGTTTCAATTTGAGCAATGACATAACAACCTGCCAATAATCAGGCAATGCATCATATATTAAATGAGGTATGATGGTGTGTAAGGCAGCAGGTGCTCAGTGCAACATAATCTCACAGACTGGACAGAAAAATGAGCCATGGAAGGTGTTGTTGCTATCTTTGTTGATCATTTGTTTTTCAGCCTTGGCCAAAGCACTTTATTTCCTCTTCTTCCCAAGCTTTATGGAGTAGGTTTGTGTTGTACGATGTACTGAACTTTGCATAGTGTGCCATGGTCTTGGCTGGGTCTTCTTAATGGTACTGTGTAGAAACAGCAGTAACAAAAGGAAGGACATCCGTGGCTGAGTACCTCTGTGACATCAGGTCTTTGGTGCTACATGAAGATCTACTTTAATTTACGGTCAGATAAAGGTCTGGAAAAGCACACAGCTCCTTGCTCTTGTGAAAATGCACAGCATTGGCATCTACTTATCTTTGCTAAAAATGAAACAGCTTTGGAAAGATAAGTTTGTGCAAGAGTGCTATCAGCAGTGCTGAGTTAAGTGAGTGATAGAAAACTATAGGCAAAGGGAAGGGCACGGTCCTGTCCTTCTGAAACACCTTCTGAAATGATGGCTACACAGATCAGCCCAATGGCTTCTCCTATTTCTGTCTTGAGCAGGGTTAGGGCTACAGTCTCACACAGGATTTATTTCTTCTAGGATTACCTAGGATTACCTTCACAGGATTACCAATTCCTCCAGCCCTGAGTAGGTGTGTATACCAGGGCTCTCAGTGACCAGAGCGGGTTGAGGTATGCAATGTGGAGCACTGATTCCGTTCTCCTCACCTGTAGCACTTGGGCCTTACTGGGATAAAAAAATGGATGATCTGGGCAGGGGGTGGAAGCGAAGCATGTCTTGCTTGATAGAGAGTACAGCAGATGCGTGTGGAGCCACGTGTGCAGGTGGTGCAGACTGTGGCCAAGGGGCAGAGACGGGGCTGTGCTCACTCCAGCATGGGAGCTCTGCTGCCAAAGAATGGCAGGAACCTCCTGGTCAGCAATGTCTCCAAAAGGCCTCCTCATTTTAAAATGAGAGGAGAGCCTGCCTGGGCAGTCCATTTAGCTGGGACAGCTGAGAATTCAGAGCCCAATCCAAAGGCCATTAAATTAATGGAAAGGTTCCAGCAAACTTCATGGACACATGGCACTGTGCCCCTCCTGACACAGCACATCTCCCTCTCTCCCCAGGGAAGCTGCACGCCCTGATGAAGTGCGTGGCCCTCCAGGTGGTGGATATGAAAGCCTGTGGCTGGCCCAGCCAGGTCTGTACCCTGGGCACTCCTCCCTCTGGAGGACTTTGGGGGCCTGGGGTCCCTCCTCAGGCTGTCACTGTTAGTTTGTGCACATACCTCAACCAGCCAAGTCTCCTTCTCTCCATCCTGCAGTGACCAGGGAGGACTTGGCCTCCTTGTATGGGGCCAATTCTCAACAGTGAGGCCAGAGAGGGCACCCCTTAGCCCACACCTCTGCCAGCCTGTGTCTCTGTGGCAAGTGGCATTTGCGTTGTTGGCACAGACAGGACATGCCAAGAAATTAGAAGCACTGAAGAAGCAGGAAAGATTGGCTTCTGGGAGGTATTAGCTGCCCTGGTGGTGGACACAGATTTCTTCAGAGTGTCACATCTTTCAATACCTAGAAAACTTTAGGTTCAGACAGCAGTCTTAGATTTCTTCAGAGCGTCACATCTTTCAATACCTAGAAAACTTTAGGTTCAGATAGCAGTCTAAGGTTTAATTGCAAGGCACAGCTTTATAAATTGATTTAAATTGATAATTGTGCTTACTTTGTACACAGCACAGGACAGTTTGTGTGTCAGGAAACTTGGGTGCTATTCCTGGCTCCACCACAGACCTGATGTGTAACCTTGGGAGAGGAAGGATGGTCTTGTGGTCAGGGCATTGCAGACAGACTAAGGAGGGCCCCCTTCTATTTCCAGCACTCCCTCCAGACTTCCTGTGCAACCTCGGACCTGTGTCACTTAATCTTTCCAGGACCTTAGGAAAGTGGGGGCCTCCTGGTTGCTCTAATAGGGAGAAGGTCATTTGTGCTTGTGAGAGGATACCGTGGTGGTGGGGAGTGCTGAAACACCCTTCAAGGCAAGTAGAGGTATTTCCTATTTCTGCACATCAGACTGCTTGTCTGTGAGGTGGCGAGCTATTTTTGCAAAGTGCTTTCAGATGCTTGTATGGAATAGAGACCCCTCTCACAATTGAAACATCCATCATCTCAGAGAGGATATGCAAACCCTGCACTGGCAGTGAGGAGACAAACTGGAAAGGGGAGGGAGGCAGCTCTGGTGGTATGTGTGTGCACAGTGTGTGCAGGGGGAATGTGATACAGCTGTGTGTCCATGGCCCAGAAAACACGTCACAACACCACAGTGCTGACATGGATGACCACAGTGCCATCAGCCTCCTCTTGCAAATCAGCATCTGCAATCAAAATCTGTAGTCATCTCTGCTGTGGTAGGTTCTCTTACAACAAAACAATTTTGCAGGTAGAGATACAGACTGAACTCAACTTGGAACTATGAGGGTCAAGGAGGAAATGCAGAAATGATACAGATGGGATTTTTTTTTAGTGGCAGACCCTGGGAAGTTTCCCTATTGTTACAGCCTAACATCCAAAGTCATGTACTCCAAATAAAACTACCTGAGAATTATTCCTAGCTATTCCAAGTCTCAGCCTGAGAAGCAGCTTCTTCTGACACCTGACATCTACTTGTGTCAGAAGAATGAGGAGCCTCTCTGTTCCCTTTCCTCCTTGGGAGGTACATTTTTTAACCTGGCTGTTAAGACCTGGCTTTCTGCCTGTGTCTGTGTTAGCTGCTATGCAAATCAGAGAAATCCAGAGCCTGGCCGGAAAAGACCTAACACGCATTGTGAGGCAGATTTTCAGATGAAACCTGGAGCCTACTATTGTGACAACATGACAGCTGGTCTTGCTGCTCTCAGTGAAGTAGACGTGGGTGACAGACCCACTGCCATGTGGGGGTTGGCTGCCTAGTCAGTGGGGCAGGGTGGTATGAGAGGGGGGGCTGGAGGTCACCCCTGTGACAGGTTGGCTTGTTTTCTTAGGAAGAAACATCCTTAGTCTTTTCTCCTGCTGCTGCAGCCTCATCTCCAGCACCAATAAATTCAACCCTATGGGGACTGCTCTCTGGCCCTGTAGCCAGTCATTATGATCAGCCTGCACCCACAGTGTTAAACTGTCTTATTTCCACCAAATCAACTGCTTACATCCACCCTGCCTGAGGGATGGCTCCTGTTTTGTGCCAAGGAACAGCCTGGAACTGTGATAGCTGTGGGGGCAAAAGCTTGGCAGGGACCACCATAGCAGTGCAACCCTACAAATGATTGCATTTTAGAGACCAGAAGCTGCTTAGTTCCAGGACAGGTATATCCAGAGTATCTAAGTGACATGTTCAGGAATGCCTTACTGCTTGGTATAGATGAGGAATGGTGCGTGTCAGCTGTGGCAGTAACTCTTAGGGTCAGTGCAGATCCATTTCACCTGCTAGGGCAACCATATAAACCGGCACTGCTCACTTTAAAGCCTGCCTTATGCATATGAACAGGGTAAATGCTTTTTAATGGTGTAAGATGATGCCATCTGAACGGCCAGTGTGGGTGAAACTATATTGAAAAAAGTCATGTACATCAGTGCAGATATTGTCCTTCCTTGGTTTATTTATCTAAAGTGAGCTGGTAAAGGCAGCTTTGTACCATTGTGTTCTCCAAAGCATTGCCGTGCAGCTATAAAGAAGCATTTATTATTCAGAGAAATACATGGCTGTTAGGACAATACTTGAGTGCTTACAGCAAGTTAGTGTATCTTCACATGGTAATTTCCCAGGGTGCTGGAGGCTGAGCGGGAGAAAAGATCAGAACTGGGCTGACCTGTGTTCTTTTTCATAACACGAAACTGGAACTTTGTGAAGACAGCACTTTTCTGTGGGAAAGAACACAGCAGATAGACAAATCTGACCAGCCCTTATTGCAGCAAGGATGTGCTGCAGAGCCACTTCTGCTCCCACCATTGCCAAGACATTCATGCTGGAGGCAGCTGATTGTCATTTCTCATCAGAATTTTTTACCTACCAGAAAATGATGTTTTTCCATAACACTTACAAGTCAATGCTTTTACAAAGGAGATTTTCAGTGAGGAAACAGTTTTTCAGCAATGGTAAACTGAAATACCCTCTTAAAAACCTCTTATGAGTTTCATTTTCTTAGTGAAGCAAGATAGCAAAATGACAAGTGTTTCCCAGCAAACAACAAATTATCTGGAAACATCCTTTTCCTTTTTTTTTTCTTGTTTTTCCTTTTTTTTTTTCCCCCAAAAATAGAACCGATCTGGGAATTTTGTCTAATTAAAATGTTTTATATTTTACTTTGATTTTTCTTTAGAATAAGAGCATTTTTAAAGATAAGTTCTCCCTCTTATCCCATATTCTGGCCCTAAGTAGCACTTCAGTGTCCTAAGGAGGGTTGCACTTAATATAAGCAAACTGCATTTTTGGCCAGATGTCAGAAAATACTTTTAATGGTAGCCTGGATAAGGAAAAATTGGTATTCTCAGGAACAACTAATTACATGAGGCAAAAAGTGTTATGAGGTATGTACTTTACCATAATACTTTACCATTAGTCTAAATAATTCAGAAATTTTCAACAGCCATGGAATGAAAATACCTTGACTAAAAACCAAGCTATGAAAAACCACAAGACTTATCTACATTTAAAATAAAAATTATATGGAGGAGAATCAGGCCTCTTGCATGATCCAAGTTCTGCAACCAAGACAATTTAAATTAGTTGTGTGTTTTCCTTTTTAAGGCACTAAGAGATTTTCCTTTACAAGGTTTTCCAAACATGCAAACGGGGGTGTTTACCAAGGCCACCTGTCTGAAAAATGTAAGCCTCTCACTTCAGTCTGGTTTTACCTTAGTGGGAATCAAAGGGCCCATGGAGTTCTCCATTGCCCTGCAGTGGTGATGGCTTGGCACAGCTGCTGCTTCTGTGACTGTGGGTGCCTTTGGAAATGTTGGATGATTGTTACTCTCACTGAAAGTGAGCAGGACTGTTCAGAGCAAAAACTAACATGGAACGACTACATATCCTGCTTGTCATAACTTCTTTTCTTTTCTTTTCTTTTCTTTTCTTTTCTTTTCTTTTCTTTTCTTTTCTTTTCTTTTCTTTTCTTTTTCAATTTAAAGAAAGGAACTGTGAAAAATGTGTGATGTTGTGTAAGTTTTTCTAATTGACTTCAGGAAGTGTTATCTGGAATGGCAGTTGTGAGCACACAAACTCAGCAGACTTATCTGCGTTATCTAATTACCAGACTATAAAATTCTGCTGACATTTCCTTTTGATAAATACAATACACTGCTTTCTTTATCTATCTGTATTAAAGAAACAATGTTCTCTTAAATCCAACCCCATGCATACTTTTTACTAAAACAACATTATAAACCCCAAGACTAACAGAAATGTTGTTGTCACAACTTCAACAGTCTTAAATGAAAACAGTGGCTTTCAGATGAAAAGCATTATCTAAAGGTGGTAGGAAACCACTATGAATCTCAATGTTTTAACTGTGAATAAGCATGAAACAGATTTCACAGATATTTATTAAGCAAAAAGAGAGACCTAGTAAAAGAAAATGGTGACAAAGAGCAGCAGTATTAATGTATGCTTACATTTCCTCACTGGTGCTGTGTTTAACTACGCATAGAAATAGAGAATCATAGAGTCACTTAGGTTGGAAAAGATCCTTAATATCAAGTCCAATTTGGTATCAAGTTAATCCAGCACTGCCAAATCCATGTCCTCAAATGCCACATCTACACATCTTTTATATGTTATTTTATACTATAAATTACTGTTTACCATAAGGTTTTTAAACCAGGCTTGCCCTTCAGGCCTTACACCTGCACATGCACAGGAGGGTTTTGGATGATTGTGGAAAGCAGCTGTGCCAAACTAGCTTTGCTGCTGGAAGTCTACAGGTAATGGACATAAAGGAAAGTGCCTCTAAACGACCCTTACTAATTGCTAATCAAACGTTGTTGTTTGATTTTCTGTTTTCTCCTGATCCACCAGGTTTAGATGACTCCTGCATTGGGATGAGAAAGGGCAGGAGGCAGCCAAGGGATGTTGAAGGAAGAGGTAAGGCAGGACATGGTTTTGCCCAGGGAGCCCTGCTCCTCTAGACAGTGTCAGGGAGGGGAAAGGCAGGTGGGGGACCTCCTCCACAGCTCTGTGGCGTACCCTGGCTATGCTTGAATTGAGCAGGGAGGCTCTGACAGAAGACAAAACTGACACAGAAATGTTGCAACACCTGTAGCACGGAAACCCCAGTTTGTATGCTCACTGCATTTCCATTTACCTCAATGAGAATTAGGCACTGGGGGGGGGGGGGGGGGGGGGGGGGCAAAGGTTGGGTGG
>VWZN01011119.1:319246-336621 GCA_013396955.1 Regulus satrapa
GGAGAAGGGGGGGAAAATGTTGGTTGGGAACCCTTTGGCACACATGTCCACACCCCTCAGGCACTGTGCGCCCCCCAACTCTGTGACCAGTTACTCCAATAATTAGAAGCTGCACAAATATTCAACAAAAGATATGACATGTTCAGTGCTTTATGAATCTAGGTTTTAAAAGAAGGAGCCCACAAGTGAAAAAGAAAAGCTGAGACAAGGCATAAACACACATTGTAGATCAAATGTAGCTACTGAGTTCTGGGGATGTTCCAAAGATCACTTTTCTATCACTTAGAAAAGATACCCATTTCTGTCAGAAATGCTAAAGGAAGTGTTAATGACGGGAATAAATAACAGGTGCTGGGAGCAGCTGTTACTGATTAATGACTTGTCTTTTTTTTAAATAGATTTTTTGTTGGGGGAATCAGAAGTTTTCAGTAATACTCCATTGTAAGACATTGGAGGAATGTTATTTCCTTTTTCTAATAATATGCTCCCCAATTATTTCTAAGGCTAAACAGATTCAAGGTTTAATCTAAATTAATATTTGATTTTCAGACCATCAGTAATTGAACAGGATTCAAACCATAATGTGTCTCAACTACACAAATTACTTGCTTTCTTTAATTTCTTTTTCCTGATGATTTCCTTCATTTTCTCTCATTCTTTTTTGTTCTACTCTCTATCCTCCCCTTTCTCTCCTCCCCTTTACCTCTCCACGTCCCTTTTTCTTCTTACCTGAGGTATCTGGAGATGGTGGTTCCAGTGCTGGTTATATTTGGCCATGAAGTTGGTTTTTCAAGCATATGAAAGGTGGTGAGATTGAATGCCACAAGAAGGACTGTCACTGTGGCCATTTCTCAATGATGAAGTAATTCAAAAGTCACTGAGGACAGCTCAGTGAAAATATCTGCTTCGTGCCTTGGGGCCATCAGGAAAACAAACAAAATATTGTGATGGAAAGTAATATGGAAAATATAGTAATAATTAGAATTAATTCTTACGTAATATTTTATTTTATATGCATATAAAACCACTTCAGAAATAATGTCAATTGAATACCATATCTCATTTTTAGTAAAAATGGCACAGGGGCTTCTATCTTGGGCCCTTTGAAGTCAATGGCAAGGCTGGTATTGACTCGGATGGAGACAGAATTTCTTACAGAGATCTAGGTCACTCAAGACTGCCTTTCCAGGAGCCTAGAGCCCCATCTCCCTGCATTCTAAAATGAACAGAATCCACAGTCAATTCCCATCTCTGCATTTCAAGGCAGGTGGCCTCAAAACTAAATGGATTTCAGGGACTGGTGGAGTTGGTGGGACATATGGAGAGGCTAATAAGGTAAGTAATAGAATACATGCCTTCATGTGGTGAAGCATAACTTCACCATACCTAGGGCATGTCATGTGTTACACACTCTTCCTAGGTGAGCTTCTATGCTTACTGTTCATTAAAATTCTTTTTGTCTTTCTTTTAAAGTTGTTATTTAAACACATCACCAATGACAAGATGCAGTATGAAATAAACACAGTGATGTTTTTCCAGTTTAGAGACAGAGAGGAAGTTTTGATTTGCATCCCGACTATCCATGAGCATGCAGAAACTCTGAGTTATCTTCACCTGATCTTGTTTTTTCACTCATCTGAAGATAATGTTAAAAATGCTATCAAGCCATGACTTCCATATACTGACCCACTTAATGATCTTTGCGTACATAAGGAAAACACACTTATTTTGCAACAGAGTCATAACTGGGGAGAACACTGCACTGTTCTATACAACACCAGTTAGTTGTGACAGCTTTGAAGAGGAACACAGATACAACTGTAAATATGAGGAGAGGAGGAGAAGGTAACGGCTAGGCAGAAGGTAATGACATGGGTGATAAGGGCCAGTAGCTCATGATCTATGAGATTAAATCAGCCCCTGTTGCGTGCTGTGCACCACGACACCCACCAAGAGTGGTCCCAGGTGTAATGCCGCTTGCTATGTCCCCACTGCCATCTCCCAAGTGCTGTGACACCAGGGCTATGTGTGTAAGCCCCACTGCAAGCCCAGCACTGCCTTCAGCCCATTTGCAAAGTGTAGAGATTGCAGGTCAATGGAGTAAAGGCACATGGATATGGTCCCAAGCAATTCTAGAGCATCCTGCACAGTGGTGTCTATTTGCCATCCACCCATTGTATTTCTCACCATCTAAGAAAATGTATAGCCACATCTAAGATTATTTTTTAGTTGACATGACCAAAACAAAAAGAGTGTTGTCATTTAGAATTACTGATTGCTATGAACACTTCACAGTGGTTCCAAGAAAACATCATGGGCTTAAAACAGTTTCAAAAAACATTAAGTGCCAACCCTAAGGGATGTCTTTGGATGTGCATCTTAGTCATGACCATACCCAACTGGTTTAAAGTTCTTCAAGAAGTATTCCCTCTCCCCAAAGAAATCCATTCCACAGTTTTCAGCATTCCTCTCTGACAACCAGGATTTCAAATCCCTTTATCTGGAGACAAACAGAAAGAGTGTGCTTGTGTTGAATAATTTGAGCTGATATTCTTGCCAGCTGTTAAGGGACACATGCAAAAAAAGAAAAAAAAAGTATGTGACATCTGGTCAGCACTGATATGTCCTAACAGAAGTATTTGTTTGGGAGTGGGAAAGGAATGGCGGGGGTAAAGAGAAATACCATCTCCACACACCTCCTTTCCCCCTTTTGAAAAGTGAAAGCGATAACATTGACCACAGCAACTGGAACAAAAATTGCAACTTACATCATGGGGAAACAGTGACATTACATTAGCCCATATTACACAATGGTTGAGCAGTTGCTTTCACACACTAAGCTTTCAACTTTAACTTTTTTTTCCCCTTAAGCTACACAATGGATTTTTTTGCTGAGTTGGAAAATATCAGGAGACAGGCAGAAAACCTTCCTTTTGTTCCTTCATCCTGCCAAGCACCTCATCATAAAGATTTTTTTCCCTTGTGTTCTGCTTTTCTTTCCCAACTTCCTTTCCCCTTTTCACCCCTACATTTTTTGTCAAATAAATGTGACTAATTAACAGCATGGCTTCTCTCCACTAAATCATAAAACCACCTCTTTAACTTCATGAAGGTGATAACACTGCATCCTGGTTTCTTCTTGGGAAGTAGATTTGTAGACTACCTTCTAAAGTGCTTTGATTCAAGTGATGATTTTCTTGGGCCTAAAACTGGAGGACAAGTTTGCTTTAGTTCAGTAGGAACTTCAGCTCTCTCCTTCTCTTTTGGGCCTGTTCAACAAGGTACACCCAGCACAAATCAGTAGATAATAGAAATCCCAGAATGGAAACGTGTAAACAAAAGTTGTTTCCTGGGGTCAACAAAGGACAGGAAAAGAGCCAACAATCACTTAAATAAACAGTATTCGGGAAAAAAAAATCAAAACAAAACGAAACAAAAAACCCAAAACCAAACCAAAAAAAAAAAAAAAAAACCCAAAAAAGTCAACCCACAAAAAAATTCCAAATCCGTCCCAACCCACCCCCCCCAAAAAAAAAAAAAAAAAAAAAAAACCCCAACCCCCAACCTCCCCCTCTCAAAANAAAAAAAAAAAAAAAGCCCAGTCCCTCCTTTGTCTGTACAAACTGGCTTACATATGAGGAAAGCAATGGTTTAAAGTAACCTGCTGCTCATTCTGCTTACATTTAATACTCTTAGGAAAAGGAAATCAAAACCAAATAAAATTTGGAGGGCACTTATTCTCAGAAAAAGCAACATTTTCCCCAGCTTCCCACCTCATAATTATAGTCTGTTTTTATATAACACTTTTCATCATCAGAACAGTAATGTCTTTAGGGTGGACATTTCCTGGGGATTATTGACTAGCTGAAGGTTAACGATTTTCTGCTGCATGTCATACCAACAGCTCCTCCCGACTTCTCAGTAACTCTTTTAACAATATTGCTTATCGAGATTAGAAGAGTGGAAGACTAATCATGAGTTTTGTACCCTATGGATATATTAGAAGAAACATGACAAGAAAGAGAGAGATGAAAAATATCTTTAGCTGCAAGAAAAAGATACAATGGGGGAATTCAGTATTTATTTGCTAATGACTATGATTTACTGTCAATATGGCAAAAATCACCCATACTAGTAATAACAAAAACCATAAGGCAGTTGCAGGGGAGAACAGGCAAGTAAATTTACCCTATTATGAGAAAATGCTTTGCCTTCATATCCAGAATGCTCAAGGAAAAATCCAGATTTGACAATGGGCAGATGATCTGTGAATTTAAAATGTGTAAAGCCATTCACTCTGCAAATGCACTGGCTCAGCTGTCAGAAGATGTCCTTTGAGAGTTTCCTGGTTGGAAAAATTCAATAGCCTTTTGCAGAAAACAGTGTTAAGGCAGGAGACAAGAAAAAGGAATCTGTGGAAATGGTGGGTCTGGCTCTTCTTGAGAACCTGTGTAAAGAAGGGTGTGTGAGGACACGTGACGTATCTTCGTCCTTCTTTTGAGCTCTGCTTCCTACATTTCCCTCATCACTTTGACATTAGAAACTCTCTGCCCACAAGGTGGGTGAGGTGTTCTGAGAGAACCCATTTGGAGTCTCCTTCAAAGGAAGGAGCCTTAACTCTTGAATAGCTACTTCCAGTAACACAAAATCTATCAGAGCACATGTGAAGATCAGCTGAGTCACTCAGTTCTATCCAATCTGCTTCTTCCTAATTGTAATCTCTTCTTGGAAATGTGAGTTCAAATGGGTGAGACATTTCAGGCCAAGTGAGAGGAGGAATACTTATGTCTCCAGTTCGCTATGCTGCCTCTTTTTACCTAGGGAAGCCTTGTGCATGAAACTCATGTCTTGCAGGATACCAGGTCCCTAGCATTTAAGTCCTCAAAACAAGAATTCACTGACACACTAGTTCCACCTGTTCATATGTTCAGAGGCTGTCTTTGCTCTATAAGAAAAGTCCAGCATATTTCTTAGCAACATGAAAAGATCAAGAAAAGTCATTATTGACTCTAGTATTTAGAATTACTTATTTCTTTTAAATTTCTTTATCAAACACCTAGAAATAAAGAAATGAAGCAGTAAAATGAGAATAGTTAGGGTGAGACTATTTTTTTTTCTACACATGTGTATCTTTATCTATATCCATATCTCTGATGTACATGCACACATACACCACACACATCACCATATTCTTTTTCTTCCTATGAACTCCTCAAATATTTTAAAATTTATTTAATGAAATTGAATTGTTCTTTCAAATATTTTTGAGATTGTCTTATGATAATGAATCATAAGAGACAATGAGTTTCTGGCAGAGAAAGTGGCAGCTATTATCTTCCTCAGAGCTCCCAGGACTAGAATATGTATTTGGACAAAGGTGTTCTCACAGTCAGGAGAGGGGTCTAGTACTTTGGGATCATAGTTCTCACACTGAATTGAGGACAAGATATTTGGCTAACAGCTGTGCTCCAATTTCCTACCTCCACAAAGCGAATTGTTGCATTTGCACTTCTTGTAGTGTTGTAGAAGCACCTCTGAACATTAGCACTTCAATTATTCCCTCCAAAACAAAGTAGAAATAGCAATGGGATCACTTATGTCAGGAAGTAAGCAGCAGCCTCACAGAGATGGCAAACAGCCCTTCAGAGAGCATACAGCACTCCAAGTACAGTATAATCAGCACTTCAGGTGCAATGGCTTGGGAAGAAAAGTGTTGTATAATTAGGTGAGCAGAAGCGGTGAGGTTCAGTGGTGAGTGACAATGAAAGCCTTTTGCATTATAAGTTCTTTTAGAGCAGTCAGAACTATTTATTTAAATTGTTGATCTTGTGTGGTTGATTTTTAGTGTTTTTGTCACTGAAGTAGCATTGAATTACAGAGTGTCACAGGTCGAATATGAGAGCAGAACTATCAGATGATCTGACTTAAGAAACATTTCTGCAGCACAATAACAAAAAAAAAAAAAAAAGCTTGTCACATCAGGAAGGTTGCTCAGAACTGAGCTTAACTTTATGAGAATCGGTCTGAAAGTGGTGATAACAAGTAACCAAATATTAATCTTATTTACATGATTCATTCAACTGTAGCACCTTCAGTCAGTAGTGAAGGATCAGGTACTAAGACACAATAAAGGCATAGGGTGAAATTGAAATTACTCTTCCAGGATCTTATAGAGGAGCTAAATAAGTCTGAGCACAAAGGGATTATTCAGAAATTCAGCTCCCCATTGCTGGGGAGATGTTTGGTATGATTCAGTTTCTGAGCTTTGGATGTTTCTGAGTTTTGGATCATGTAGTTCCCTAAAATTTACCCATTGCTACAGGAGTTTTATGATTCTGGGGGCAGGCACTTGCCTCCAGGCCAAGCTCATTGATATTTGGAGACATCTATGCTCTGCCTGAGAACCCTAACAGGGCTGACCTTGCAGCATGTCTAGATCCTAATATACCCCAAGATACAGAGGCCTGAACAAAGGATGCTAGGTGAGGTGAAGCAGGTGATTGCTCAACTCACTGAGCACACAAAGAAAGACAAGATGTGAGCATGGAAGGATAAAATGTATGGTTTGCAGATGTCATAGTTTGCTGATAAACTGGCAGTAGCAGAAATGATGCAAATTATCCTCTCAGCTGAAGAATTAGGGAATTTAGTGGGGAGGAAGGCAAATGTAGTCCTACATTGTGCCCCCCACTGTGGAAGAGAGTCCAGTTGAAGATAATGACATTCATGCAAACAGTTAATCGCCATTAACCTGCGATGGTCAAGCTGATAGCCATATTAAATAGCTGAAAAAGATTCTTGTTTAAGGATTGAAAGAAGAAATCCTTCTCTGACAGAAATAAAGACTGACCTATCCAAACTAGAAATAGAAACAAATGCAGATAAGTTCTGTGAGGTTCAGATGGAAAAATCTGAGGAATTAGAGTGTGCTGAAAAAAAGCCTGCTGGGGACAGTTTGCCAGTAATCTGTGACTACCCTACTCCTATGAACCTTGCAGAACTTTACAAGCAACTCAGAATTAACACTAATAGAGGCTATTTTGGGCACAGAAGGTTTTCAACTGTGAAGTATTTCTGATTTTTCTATTCCTTGTCTTCTCTTGATGCTTTCTGATCCTCAGCTGCATTGCAGAGTCTGACATGGCAGTGAGGTCAGCTTCAGCAGGTAAGATCAAAGCCCACAGGCAGGCACAGCTTCACACTGTGCTCTCCGGCCAACCCATTTTCATTAATGGAAGCACAATCCAAAGATTGCTGCAATTCTTGGCACATATGTAGTTGTGGGACAAAATCCCTCCATACTGGTTTTTTGCAGAAACACAACAGGGATCTCTGCTCCTTGCTCTGGCCTGTCATCTTTACAGTGACTGCAAGTAACAAAAAAGAAAAAAAGTGTGTGTGTGGGGAGAGAATACCACATTCTGCAGTAGGTGGATGGGGTCATGGCGCGTGTGCATGGCCCGAGTGGCAGTGTGCAGTGTACGCCTGAAGCAATGTGCACTTACAATTAGTTGAATTTCACTGTGTTGGAGATGGAAGCTGACAGGCCACCACACAAAACCTCCCTGCAGCCAGACTCATGCTGAGATCCAGAGCGGAAAAGGATTTTAACTGAAAGGCTTTGAAGGTTTTAAATATGGAGGCAGTGAATTCATGCACTGTTTACCTTTGCAGGCCTGGCTTTGACTCTGTCTTTCATTTTGTTTTAATGAAGTAGGTGGTCTCATGTAATTCCCAATTAATGTAAAACTCCAGTGCCCTAAATCCCATAGCTTACAAGTTATGAATATTCACTGAGGCTCACCCAAATTCTGAAGAGCTGACAATATCACAATATTTAAACATAAACAGCTCAAAACAGGTGTATCTTCACAGAACTGTCTATTACAGGCATATAACAGCTTCTGAAGTAGCATGTGCTGGTGATTCCTTAGGGAATTAAATGGACCAGAGGTCTGAGCCACTGTGGAAATTTCTGTTTCCAACTGAAACAGGATTCTGCCATTCACAGCCTATTTATTCTAGTACTGATCTAACTCATGAATAGGTCAAATTATTCAGAGGAAGGTCAGAAACCTACAGGTGCAATTTACCTCTGGATGATGTTTCTACCTGCCTCTGAAGTTTTTGTTCTGGTTTGTAGTCTAAGAGATGAAGACTAGCATATAGCATACAATGCACGTTTTAGCTTACCCATTTATGATATCTGAATGACATTTGTCTTAATATAAATTCTCACCCTTTCATGAATCACAGACCTTATATCCCACAGCATACAGTGGAGTTGGCTCATCCTACAAACTCTACATCCTGGCTCTGCCATTTAACTTCCTTGCCCATGGCATGACATTCATTCCAACTCTTTATCCACAACAGAAAAATTAACCCTGCACCTACCCTACTGGTAAACCTCTGAGCAAAGTAAGCTTAACTTAATTTGAGCAGAGAAAGGATCCTAGAAAGTAAAAGACTTCAGCCAAAGCTCAGATAGTTCAGTTGTCATCATACGTACCTCTGACTTGCAGTCCGCTAAGTGCTTGCTCTTCATCCTCCTGCCTAGAAATGGATTCAGGCTCAGGTGAGACCCATGCCTACTAAGTCATTACCTCTTCCTATGGCCCTCTGAATATTTTTAGCTAGCAGGCAAGGAAAAGCTTTCTTTTAGACTTTGGAAACACCATGAGAATTCCCACTCTTCACACTGTGAGCTACAAGGGAATTCAGTGTACAGACAGTTTTGCTTGTGGACCATGTTCATTAATGTCCAGACTGAAGCTGCTGGAAGTTTACAGTTTTCTTAACAGAATTCAGACTGGGGGATCACCAACAAAAACTGAAAAGGAGTATCTTCCATGAAGTTGTATTACTTATTTCTCTCCAGTTCTAGAGAAATGAGGTCAAGATTATATATGCCATGAGGACAACTTCCAGCCTTCCACATGGATTACCTCTAGCCACAATCCATCAGATGATAGAAAGGGAATTGTGGGAGCTCAGAAGGACATCACATGGGGGACAATCATGTCTTTTTTTGAATCTACTTTGAGAATTGAGGTGCTGCTTTCCTTAGTACCTAGTCTGCCAGTGAACAGTGATGCTTGATGGAGGTGCTGGAAAAGGACATTAGTGTATATGTGAGGAGCAGGTATGGTAAAGACTTGCACAAGGCACAATGTGCAAGAGACAAATTCCTCCTAATTTTTTAAGGTCTCTTTCAGTCTTTGTCCATATCCCATGCATCTCTGTTTCATAGCTGTACTAGCACATAATCTTCTTGTGAAGTGCCATGTTGGGAGTAGCTCATATACGTATCAGGTAATCCACAAGGAGCACGCATTCTTCCAATTGGAGATTGCCTGATGGGAACTCACCCATTTAATACTTCTGTATTTATCCCTGAAAGGGAAAACAGATACTTAAAAGGTGCATTTTCCACTTTTTGAGGTTTGGTTTCACAGCTTTGCTGGCAGTTCTGACACCCTTCACTACTTTTCTTGTCTGCAGAGGGGGAGGCACAAATTTTCTTGTGGAAAACATCACTGGCCAGCACCAGCAATGCTAGGCAAGCTTTGTAGCACCTGTTGATGCCCCAGTTAGCCACAGCATCCTAGCATCTCTGATGTCCCATGGCAAAAATCAACATTCCCAGGAGGCATCTGAGGGACACAGGTGGCTGTGGCTTACAGCATGATTGAAAGTCCTCCTCATAATATCCTCTTCCTAATACTTTATCTCCTCACAATAGGGGAAGTGTCAGCTGTTCAGAGAAACACAGATTAAATAAAAAACTAAGGTAGTTCTGTCCAGGGCATAATTATTTATTAAGCTCTCATAGATCATCCTTTATTTCTCCCTATATTACTTTAACACCTTAGATTGATCTCACTTTGTCAGGTCCCCCCTCACATAAGCTTAAAGTTCTCTGGATATAGCTGCATGTGAGCCCCATTGCCTCTCCACTGATATCAGTGAAAGCTGGTCTTAGGCCTTGCTCCTGTTTTGCAGACAGAATTTTAACTATAGACCCTTAGGCCTTGGGAACTGGGCTTGATAGTCTGATGGGTCCTTTCAAAGCCCCATGCTCACACTGACACTCTCCCAAGGTCACCAAAAAACAATGGCATCCACCTGCAGGGCACTGCAGGCCTGAGGCCTTACTACCACCGAGCCTCCCCAAGATCCATGTTGACGAGAGGTTTTTACCACTTCAGAGGACTCCCCTTCACCCTGAAGTCTTTTGTTGGCTCAAAGAGCAGATGTGGTGCAGGCAACAGCAGTGCCAGCTTCCCCCAGCACTCACCTGGAGGGAGCAGCTGAACAAGAGGATGAGGTGGTTCAGCCCTACTGATTTTTCCATTCTTCAGCCCTTTAGCTGAGCTGGCCTCAAAAAAGCACCAATTACTACCACCTGTAGCAATGGCCTTGATGATGGGGAGAGCTGTCAGCTGGGAAGTGGACTGACAGAACCAGTTCATTTCACATAGGTCAGCAAACAGCCATCAGATTAAAATGATTTTTGTTCGCTATCGACCTGGCCTCGATTGGAACCAGTGACCCGGAGATGAAAGGCTCAGAAAGAAGGGTTTCTATCTGGTGTATGGTCACACATCACTTCTGTCTTCATCTCACTCATTTTCTTGTCCAAAATGCTTTCTTTTCTTTTTCTTTTCTCCACCCAAAAAATTAGAAATCCATCCTCTACCCCTTTAATTGCAATGCACCATATGGGGATCTGTTGAGGTTTTGTTAAGGCTTCAGTAATCTATTAGTCATTCTCCCTTTTGTGTTACAAAAGATCTATCCTTCAAGACGCATGTATTGATTTCAGGATTTCTGCAGCTTGTTTGAATTTGGAGGGTACTTGGTGAAGTAAAGCAGAGCATAGGTTGAGATCAACAATGGTAGCAAAAAAGCATGAACAACAATCAGTCTTACAGAGACTTCAACATGCAAACTATACAAGGAAAAGTTAAATGAATGGGACAGGAGATATGCTAGTAGTCCAATCCTGCTTCTTCTGGTGAAGAAAGCAATGTTCTCTTGGATCTGAAATGTCTCTATCCATTTTTAAAATATGGACAACTCTTTAATTTTATCACCCCATTCTCATTTTTTATTCCTTAGTCTCCCCCTACAACATATAAATGAAGTTTCTAACCTTTTTTTTGGTTAGAAAAAAGAACATACACTGGGAAATGAATACTCTTAAATTTTTTTTTTTTGTTTTTTGTTTTTTTTTTTTTTTGTTTTTTTTTTGTTTTTTTTGTGAAAATATACTGCTCCGGAGCTTCTCCATTTATTCTTTGTTAGAGAGAGCTTCCCTCTCACCTATCTTAAGTTCCACTTCAATAATAGGAACCCAAATATTCTCCTGAATTATTGCTCATGAAATTCACAAGATGTTAATAAATCTTAGTTTTATGTTAGCATATGGATAGTTTAGTTTTGGGTTTTTTTTTGCTTTTGATGTCAGGGACAAAACAAATAAGGGGACTCAAGTAAAATTTTAGAGCTTATACAAGTGATGCCAATAAAAATGTGGAACTCTGCAGCAGTTCTCCTTGCCATGTTCATGACATTAATACTCATTTTTTAAGGATGGCAAAGAATATCTACATAAAAATGCTACATTTTCTCTTCTTCTAAATGAATAGTGCAAATATGGTAGCTCACTACTTAAATCAATGTAATTTTCAGGCATTCAGAACAAGGCATTTTTCTAGGACCATATTCCCCTGTAAAATTAATTATCTGTGATAAACTATTCATTTTGATTAAACCTGTAATCCGTCCCCTAAAACACTAGTTATTATCATCCTTGCTACAGTTCAGCAGTACCATCATCATCCTCACCACCATCATTACCATATGAATCACTGGTAATAACTGATTTTGTTGGGATAATTGCTTCTTTGTCATGCCTGCAGTTGCTTTTGCAGCACATGGGTGATGGTTGAGAACTAGGAATGGGCAGCAGTTAATTCCTCCAGACACATTAAACCCACAGAAATCTGCTGGCACTAGCCCTTATTCTGAAGCTTTTAGCACTTACAAGCTGGAGCTTGCTAGCACTCTGGTCTTTGACTCTTTAGAGGGAAAATTCTTTCTTTTTTTATGGAGAATGAACCCTTTACATTCAGGTTCTAATACTGAAAACACAGAAAAATAGTCCTGGAAGGTACCCTGGGAGGTCTTCAAGTCCATAGCACTGCACCAAGGCAGGATCACCCCCTTCCTGAGAAATATTTTTTATCTTCTTTCAGACTTTCAGTGACACAGATCCTGCAACAACTCCTAGTGATACAGTTGGGTGCTTCAATGTCATGACTGTCAGAAAGTTTTTCTGACATCTGAATACACTCCTAACTTGTGGATAAGGACAGGAGGTTATTCTCTTCTTTACTGGAGACCTTTTGCATATTTGAAGACTCTTATCCTACTGCCAGTCAGATTTTTCTGAATGTGACTGGCTGAAATTATTCAGCCTTCTCTCATCTTCTTTGGGATTTCTCCAATTTCTGTGCATCTTTCTTCAACAGCTGTACTCAAATTTGCACGGAGCACCAATGGCGAGCTAAGTTCAGGACTGTCACACACTGACAATACCTGCTGTAAAGTCAATATATAAGTATAACATAGAAGACAGACTATAAGATTACATATATTTATGAAAATAAACAGAGCATCTTCTTATACAAGCCAAATTAATACAGCACTAGCATCATTCATTCAGAGTGTACAACAACTGCAGTCTGGCACAGTCCCAGCATGCGGCTGGTACCTGTGGCTTTACCAGTTGTTGTTCTTGGGAAGAACATTATCCTGCCCTTGAAAAACTGATAGACTAGATATTTCTGCCTCTTTCCTGGAGAAGTCACTTCCAGATTAGAAGATTTTAACCTGTTTTTGTCTAGGTACAACAAATTTTAGAAAAAAAAATTCTTCTTATGAATTGTACAGCAGTATTTTTTGCTAAGAGGTTTTATGCAATGGACTTTTGAGTGTTTTTTGCCCATCTCTTATGCACACAAGAGTATACAGAATACCTTTTGGTACGGTGCTGTGTGATAACCTGCTTGTTCAGTGAGGTAACTGGACCCATGGTAGCTCCAAACTGAAATCTATGACTAAAGGGATGCTGAGCCTTTGCCAGGAAGTCCTGTTGAGAGAGGCAGCAGAAACCACCTTGGATCCATGCAGCACTAATACAGCTGCATGGCCGCTAGAACAAAGTTTTCCTTCATTTTGACTAGGGTGGAAAGAGTTCGTGCTTGCCTGGAGTGTGGGCAGAGTGAGCTTGTGTCAGCTTACAAAGATTTTTGCAGCCAAACCCTAAGACAGTGATGCAGAGTCTAGGCATTTCTTTAATATGTTCTGATTCATGTAAAAAACTCTGTCCCCTGGAGCTTTTATAAAACACTGCCTGATAGTTGTTTTCCAGCATGAGTGCATCAGCATCAGCTCTCCAAGGAACTAGTTTATAAAACAATATTCCCTTTGCAGTACACTGAGCTAAAAGGTGAATGTTTAAGGTTACCTCATGACAGACAAAAATGTGAATGGCTTGTCACCACTTTCTGATCCAGAAAGCCTGGTAACTTCCACACTGAGAAAATCTCTCAACTCTGCATTACTTCGTCTCCAACCAGTAGCTGGTTTGCAAGACCACAAAATCTGGTATTGTTCAACAGATTGGTGATGCCTAAGTATAATGGATCCACAAACAGGACTCTGTAATGCTACATAAACATAAACAACACAGGAGGCAATGCACAACTCAACTAATGGTGGAGTAGCTCAAGCTTGAAAAATGTTTATTGCTAGATATTGTGCAATATTTTGGAAAAGGGACACATATCACCAAAGTTTCTTTATTATTGTGTTTAGTTCCCTTGCTGACTTAGTTTTAGGCACGGATTCTGCCTACAAGCTATATTTAGGCAAACCAGGGATTGCATGGTATGTTGACCAAAGCAAATTGTGTGAATGCTGGTAAATGGAAACTGTAGTTTTGTTCAGCTTTCCTGACTATCTGCTGGGACAGGAAGTTCACTGTCTCTGGCTGAAGCGTTAGGAATAAAAATTATGTATAATAATAATAACAACAGCAAATATTATTATATAACTAAAATATACAACCATAGAAACTGTTGCTCTTTCCTCATTCATTTCCATGAATAGTTGTCTTCATCCCTTTTTATAATATATGTTGTGTTGCAGTTTTTTGCTATAAAAGGCTTTAGTGCTGAACAATGTGGTGATTCTTCCTAAAACCCAATAGCTGTCTCTAAAGGATATAATAAGGGACAAAATTTAGAAAATCGGTAAGAAGAACCCGAAGTTCAGTGAATTGGTATCTGGAATTGCTAAAGACAATGAACAGGAATTTCTAAACTACAGTAGGAACAAAAGAAATCCTACTGATGTGATAAATATTAGGAGATGAAGATTACAAAAACTGATTATTTGATGTGGAAAAATAGGTATTTCACAGCCTTTCAAATTTTTTCTTTATGTACTCCTATTTTCTTAGAAGTATCTTTCAGTCACTGGAAGAAAAACAAGGCAACATCTTTCACTGATAGTCTGAAACATCAGGGATCAATAACTTATGCACAGAAATTTGGAAACCACTGACTGACAAAATCCTCAGCTTGTTGACATTCAGTTTAAATTCACCTCAGAGCCAGATACTCCACCTGTAAAGAGTGCAAAACATTCAAGGAGAGCAAGTAGGATGATTCAAAAAAACAGTGACCCAATTAGTCTACCATTTATCTGAGGGATAATAATGCTTAGATTGGTAAAGATTTTAATCAATAAAGAATTAGATGACGAAAATATTTTCTGGATTAATGACACCAAAGAAAGCTGAACTTGCCAGATAACTGACAACTCCTTTAAAGAGATTCGAAGTTCAACTTTTAAAGATAAAGATAACTATGGATAAAAAAATTACTACAGAAATACAAAGATAACTTCTTAAAGATAACTAGGGAAATATACTTCATACAACACTGATGCAATGGGACACTAAATAGGACTGAAATCCTTTAAAATATCACAACAGATCATGTTATAAACAGATCAAAAGCTAGACATCGGCCTATATGGAAAAGAAGGTGGCCCTGGGTAATTATCTTCCAGTGAGACTGTTTCTAGTGGGCTTGACAACAGCCAGATGCAAGCCTCATCTGGCTGATCTTGGAGTAAAAAAATGTCCTTCTAAATATAAATTTACATAAAAAGATTAGTGGAATACTTGAGGACACAGGAGTTCATATGTGATTGTGTGCCAGACAAATAAAACATCTTTAAAACTCCAAAATGGTACATACTTAGGAGCAAAATAGGTGAGCCAGTCCTGGAAAAAGTGGGTTTGCCTCCTGAAATATGACAATTTTGGAAAGGTGGACTTACAGCAGACAAGTTGCTTGAGCTATGGCAAAAGGGTCAAAGCAGTCCTTGGGTGCCTGCAAAGGATTTGCAAGTGACAGCAGCCAATCATCACTTAACAGCCAAGAAAGATAAAGAAAGTGGCTTTCACTGAACATCTTAAGAATTTCAACCAGTTTGTATTGTAAAAAAAAAAAAAAAAGACATAAATTTTAGAAGAAATCTACATATTTTTGCAAGGTAAAAAAGTCAGGTTCAGGAAGGCCAAATCAGGCAAAAATGAAAAATGGTCATGGAAGCAATTTCTCTAATGAGAAATTAGGTACATATTTTTCAAACTTAAAGTTATTAAAATACTGGCACAGGAGATAGACATTTCTCTTCTTTTATTACTATTATTTTAAAATTTCTACTCATTAAAGCAGGAGGGGTAATCTGTTTTAATCAAGTACAGGTAATTAGGCTCAATATGGCAATAACTGGGAAAAATATGATGGCATATGGTATGCAGAAAGTCAGAACAGATGATCTAGAAATCCCTGTGGTCTTTGACTCTGTACAATTATGAAACCTGTCTAATCAAATTTAGTGCTTGCAAAGTGCAGATCTCCAAATCTAGGCTTGGCCCAGGATTGTCTTCAATGTCTTTGGACCCAGACAGATGAGCCTGGAGTTAGCTCAGGCATCGCAAGTGGATGGACTCATTGAAGTAATGGAATGTTGAAACTGAGCAAGTTCACAGCATCTACCATCATCCAGGGTCTGGCTGGGTTGAAGAAGGAGGTAAGCAGCTGCAGATGTTTACCTTTTGGCAGTGACTGTATACAGACACACTGTGTACAGTGGTAGGCCAAATCTAGAAAATCAGCAAGATCAGTGGGAGGATTCTCACTGATTTAAGTTGATTTAGGATTATACCAAACCGAGGTGATGATACTTCCACTTATTTAAACAGGAACAGTTCAAATCCAGAGGAGGTTATAAAGGGTTTAATATAAATATCATACACATGCTGCAAATGGAAGTTGATGGTGCAGTCATTCTGATTCAGCAGCTATTACGTGCTGAATGCTCCTCTCTGACATGTCAGACATATTAGGTTTTTAAATATTTACCATACCGTAGACTCATAGATTGCAATGTCATCTTTGCTGTTACCTGTGTCACACAGCCCAGGCTTTGATTACAAAAAAGCTGCAGGGGGGAACACTGCAAAACTAAAGAGTACTTAGGGTCAGACCCAAGCTAACAGGAGGCACAAACCACAAGCCCAAAGTGACACGCAGGCCCCTCCCTGCTCCCCTTGATGCCACAGAGCAAATGGCCTTACAACTTATCCTGGCAACAGGACTGTCTCCTGCCATCCAAGTGACACTCCAGCACATGGCATGGTGTTGAGTCAAGCTGCCCTCTCCAGGACTAGCCAGCAACACTCCATTCTCCTTCATATTTCATCCAAGGAATGTATTAAAACTAATCAAAGCCATCTCCTTTAGCAGGCAGTCTGCTGGTTTAAAAAAAGAATGAGTTAAAGGCAGGACATCGGACATGATGTTGAATTTCCTGTCTTTTGTGGTCAGTAGTTTACAACACTCAGACATTGTTTCCAGGCTGTAGAGGAGAATGATATAGATTTGTATTTAATAATTATTTTAGTGAATGTGGGGGGGCTAGTCAGTCTTGTGTGCAGTTTTGCTTTTAAGGATTTTTTTTTTTTCATGTTCTGTTGTTCTTGCTGCTGCAAACACTTGTGCCTGGAGAAAAAAAGAATTAAAACGGGGGAGGAAAATAGATCAGCCTCTATCAATTGGCCTGTTCAGCAAAGAAGGAATAGATTTTACTCTAATCTGTACCATTAGCATAACAAGAGAAATGCTGGAGCAGTTGTTAATAACAGCAAAGAGGTTGTTTAAGTCAAGCATGTGTTTCAGCTCCACGGGCTGATTAATCTTGTCACAATTTTTTTTTTTTTTTTTTTT
>VWZN01011119.1:336697-347545 GCA_013396955.1 Regulus satrapa
CACTGGGGGAGGGAGGGAAGGGGGGGGGGGTTAAAAAAAAAAAAAAAAAAAGGCAGCAGAATAGCCACGTCCCCGCCTTCAAACCTGTCTCTGTGTCTACCCTTACTTCTGCCTGGATTAGTCGACATAAAGCTGTTTTCTACAGGCAGGGCCCTCAATGGCAAGTTAAATTCAGACAGATTGTGAGGAGTGGAGAACATGGGCCTGAGAAAAGGGCCCCGCTCCCGCCCTGACCCCGCTTTGTTCCCCCGCCGTGGTCACCTGCCACCCCGCACAAAGGCCCGCGCCGCCGNGCCCGGAGAGCTGGGGCGAGCACCTGGGCAGTCGCTGCCGAGGTGGAGTGGGCGATGAGCCGTGATCTGCTCCCCTTGAGACGCCTTTCCCATCCACTACAGGCCTCTCCTGCCGCTACCGTGCTGTATCTCCAGCTCTGTTTGGCGGAGCAGGCGCTGGAGCCGCTCTGCTAAACCCGCACCAAACAGAGAGTGGGTGAGCAGGGACAGCCAGCGGCTCTCGATTGCCGTCCAAACCTGCCTGCACACAGCAAGGGCCGTTTTCTAGTTTGCAAACGGATCTGCTGGCAGTAATGCTGCAGAGAGGAGGAGAGGCAACAGCTCCTCACCTAAATACCTTGCACACCCATCCTAAAAGGAATTTTGTCCATACTTGTTCCAGCTGCTGGAACAACAGGGGAAAAAAATGCTGCCTCTGTGCAGTGTTTCCTGACATGCGAAAACATTTATACACAGGCTTTTCTGTAAATGTGCCAGTGCTGCTCTTCACTCAGGGGAGCTGCTGGCAGGCTGATTGATGCTAGTTCAGGTGGGGCTTGTGCCCCTGGCTGGCAATTCTCACAGGGGCCATGAGCTGTCTTCAGCCAGGCCACCGGCAGAGAGTGGTGAAAATGAAGAGCATCAGAGTCTGTCTGGTTGGCCTGAAACTGAAAAAAAATACCCACTGAGTCTCGCTGAGGCCGTATTATGCAAATAGGGTGCAAAGCAGAGCTTATGTGCCTCCTCACATCACATCTGGGATTTGCTGAAGATCTCGGGAAGGTCATAGTGCCCTTCGTGACAGGTCTTACCTTGGTTCACCTTGTCACAGAAATAATAAACACACAGGTCCTCCTGCAGAAAAAGCTGTCCATAAAGGAGCCCGGATATTAATGGCAACAGCAAAAGGATACAGTGGTGCGTCAGGGAACTACAGACTCAGGAATGCTGGGTGTAAGCCCACTAATTTAGCTCTCACAGCTGACCTGTAGAAGAACCTTCAAATCTAGAAGATTTGAAGTAGCTGTGGTACTATAGAAGTAGCTTCAAATTTATCATTCAGAGCATTTGTACGTAGTAATCCTGCTCTGTGTCACAAGTCGTGTTTTCTGGCTGCTAAGATAGCTTTATTGCTTTCTGCCTATGGATATAAAATTTTATGAAAGTGGATCATACACAGTTTGAATTCCTTCACATGCACACTTTCTCATCCTCCAGTTTTTAAAAAGAGATAATGAATTTATCCATGCAAATGGAGTTGTTCAGATTTTGTAGCCCTTGTGGAGACTAGATACTAAGTCTAGGGGTCCAGCTCTAGATAGTCTGTGCTTCCCCAAACTCATCTCATTTTAGTGGTAGAAAAGCGGTAAGTTACCCAAACATGTTTTCCTGTTATCTGTTGCCTGTGGAAAAAGGTTTTAAGACTGCAGAGAGGACCTCAATCATGTATTTAAAATCAGTGTATTTTAAATGGTCTTAAGCAGCAGCAGCCCAGCAATTCTATTGTCTAACATCATACCTGGCTTAGCTTGTAAAGTGCCCCTATTCTCCCTAATCTTGTTTCATGAGAGAACACAAACCTGTTTTAAATCAGAAGTCCTCATTAACATTTATGATAAAACTGAAAACGGAACTTAAATAACCTACAATTGTATGAAGGCAAGGTGATCTGGTGCTAAAGAGAATAGTATGTCTGTACAGTACTTGTTCTTCATGTTCCTTCCATGCTGGTATTGCACTTGGCCTTTTTGGGGCTGGCAGTGTAAAAACACTGTTAAAATAGCTCAAGCCCTCATTTAAAATAGGAATCACAGAGCTATTAAATGGCACAATTTTTCCTTTTGTCAGTATTTCTCCACCCAAAAATGTAATAGAGATGATGCAGAATACAATACAGATGAGACTAAGAGAAGCAGTAGCCAAATGCAGTCTTGTAAATGCTTCTCTGATGTTTGTTTTGTCACCATGTGCTGTATTGCACTGCCTGACAGTTCCTTGAGACTAGGCAGAAGGAGAGATGATGTTTTGGGGAGTGAGTGGCTTAGTTTTAAAAGCTTTCTTCACAAGTTCCACAGTTGTTTTTTCCCTCCTCTCCAATATTTTGGTCAGCACTAAAATGGGTTTAAAAATTCAGCTAATTATCATTCCTACTTCCAGAGTAAGCCACCTTGGTTACTTTAACTACTATGAAATTTTAAATGTATTTCTGAGGGGATTAAGTGTGATTTTATGTTTAGCAAGTAGCTCCAAATTAATGAAAAGTTGAAGAGGATAAAAGAGGGTAAGAGATGCATGAATACATTTGGGAAGATAAAACATCACTTGTCATCTATGTATTATAGAGAGAGATATTTCCATTGCTTATGTGGATGTAGAAATTACCATCAATGCAGATGCAAGTGATAACTATATTATTTGAAAGTCCACAGTATTACAGATGATTCGGGGGGAATGGGAGAGACGCATACATATGAGAGGTGTGATGTCTATTTTAATAGCACTGGTTCTCTATGTGAAGGTTTGTGTGAACAGAATTGACTTAAAATACCCAACCGCTAGGAACCTGGCCATCTTTTAAGTGGGTTTTGGTCAGAAGGTACATAAGGGCAATAACTTCACCGAATTGCAAACGTGGTTTTACTAGTAACATCTGTTGCATTTTCTTTCTCCTTGCCCCATAGTGGGCTATTCTGAGCTGACACCAAGGATATTGTCGTGAGTTAAAAGTGGCTCTCTGGAGACGGGACCGTTCTGCGCTTCCAGTCTCGCACTCTAAAGTTCCCAGGAGAAGTGCTTGACACACTAACTGTTTGACAGAAGGACAAGGCAAGATGACAGCTTGGGACGCCTGTGTCCATCAGAAGCTTCAGTCTGTATCCCACTAGCAGAGGGTATTTAAAGATCAGACACATAAATAATAGCATTCACACACATTTGGTTACAATGCTTAATAGCCGTATCAGGAATCAGGAGAAAAAACAATGCATCCTTTATAGTATTTTTAAAGGAATTAAAACTGCTAGTTGGGACATTTTTTGCTTTTTGTATCTTTGTTTGTTTTTAAACCTTGATTTAATGCCAAACTGTCACTATTTTAAAGGAAAAAAAAAAGAAAGTCCAAACCAAAACAACCTAAAAAAAAAAAAAAATCCGCTTCATTATCGCATCCATTGCAAGCTCTGAAGCTTTTCCTACCAAAAATGGTCCAGCCTGTCTATTTTTATTTTAATAGTTTGATGCATAGGAAAAGGGTTAACTGCATAACTCAATCAGACAATATCTTAGATTACAGATAGTCTGCAAGCAAAGGTTTTGCAGTGTGGTAATAACTACCACTGCATCGTGGGAACAGGCTGTAGCAGACAATGATGGAATTGACAATGGTGCATACAAAGGCCACCTTTGGGAGAAACCATATCTCACAGCATGCTGGGAAAAGTGAGAAATAGTAGCAGATGCTGTCAGGACTATAAGCAACAGATGCCTCCTGGCCAGCGTTCAGCCAGTACAACCAGATCACACCATTCATAAGCAGGGAACATTTTTTTTTTCTCCTTCTCTTTGTAGGAGGGAGGTAGCAAATACAAATATTGCAGAGGAATTAAAAACAGCAGATGGTGGCAGCAGGATTTGATGAGATCAGGGTCAGGTATGGGTATACATTTGGTAGTGGCATTAATCATCCTTTCCCTTTGGGAACTGAAAGTTCAGGCCACTAACACAGCATTAAATTGACCACCTTCAGGTTATGTTTTACTTACCCAGTCACCCTCAATACCCCCTTGTCATCCTCCCCCCTCTTGAACAGCATGGCCGCATAACTCTCTCGTGCAAGGCTCTGGTAGATTTAAGAGAGTTTAAAAGAACATATGTTCAATATTTGGTTAATTCAATTTGTGCTTAAATCATTAATAAGCTAGCCAATCCTGAACAGGAAATGTTAAAAGCCTCCTATTAAACCCACTGCATTATCTCTCTCTCTCTCTCTCTCTCTCTCTCTCTCTGTCTCTCTCTCCCTCTCTCTCTCCCTCCCTCCCTCTCACCCGCTCACCCTCTCACCCTCTCCCTCTCTCTCATGCCAAGCTGGTTGTTTTCACCTACAAATGCTCTCTGTTTATTACCCACTTGAATATATTTGGTCACCTTTCATCTTCCATGCATTGCTTGAAACATTTAGCTTATAGCTCCTGTCCATGTGAATGCTCCAAAGGAAATGAGGAGGTAAATAATACAGCTCCCTTGGAAAAACAAAGTTGGAAGTGTAAATGAGCTTTCTTGCATGGGTTGCTCAGTGCACTGGGTTCAATACTGTCAGACCATTAAAGGAATGTAATTGAACAGTTCATTTCAGAAAGTGACACAGATTTCTTTTCAGAAGCTTGTTTCAGATTTTAGTTTTAAGAGTGGTTTGAACTCGTTACAGGTCTCTGTGTGAAGACTTGTCAAACCTCTGAGATAATTTTACAAATCCAAAATGTATTTTCTCCCAGTCATTGCTCTATTACTGCAATGTTGAGTAAACAGGATGATGATGATGGTATAATCATTCCAGTGCTAGGGTTGTGGGTTTATTTGGCAATTAGAAGAACACAGTCCAGTAATTAGAGGATCTGCATTCTAGCATTGTCTGTGATGCTGATTTCCTCACCTTAGGTAGGTGATATTTTTTCCATTCCTCAGTTTTCTCTGTTGTGAAATTGACATTTTCATTATACCCGCATCAAAGGAGTAGTGTGGATGGTTAAACAAATTATTCTTCATTTGCCCAGTGAGTTTCTGGAGTCTGAAAAACATGCCCAGTAGGCATGTTGTGTCAGATGCCAAAGTCTGACAGTAAGGCGCTTGTAATCTGAAACTTTGACACATAAAATGTAGGTTCTGAAATTCAAGGTGCAGGAGAGGTGAGACTTGACTTCCTTTTATTGAATTTCTTTTTTTAAACTCTGGCCCCAGGCTTGTGCAGCGTGTTCTGGGAAGACACTCAGCATTGCTCCAGCACCTTGACTTTCCAGGCCAGTGGACTTTCCTGGCCACCCAAAGCATTGATTCCCTAGAGACATAACAGGGTATCTGGCAATGAGTTGTGGGTCAAATCAGGTCCTCCAATAAAACCATCAGATTTAACTTGACATGACTTGGTCAATATTTGCTATGTGGATGATAAACTTCTGCATCCTTGATAGAGGTTTCTCTTTTAAATCTAATTCTAAAATTCATCCTATCTATGTTGGGGATATACTAAAGATTAGGGAGGTACTATTTGAATTTATTAATCTGTCTGTTGCATAAATATGCTGAGCAAGAATGAAGAAGATATTTTGTGCCCAGCAGGGGAAGAAGAAAATATTTTCAGTCTCCTTCTCATGTTTTCCTTCTCCCAGACTGCTATCTTTGGCATCATCAAATTCATTTGCCTCAGGGTCTGCTCCTACTAAGGCCAAGTGACTCATCACTACTGAAAGGGTAAAAAACCTGAGCTTTCATTAGCCATCATACTTTTCTGTTGTATTTACTTATCCAAAAATGAGGGAGATCTGTGTTTTCAGTGGGAGATTGCACTGGAGATAGATGTTATTTCCTACTTACTTTAGCACACAGAGTACATGAAAAATGAATTGTCTCTGCTAAAAGGCAGACAGTGTCAAATGAGCAGAAGGGAATGATTTTTTTATGCTAAATTGTTTCGCAGAGCTATGGGCCAGATGGACAACTAGAAAATTTTGTTTGACCTCATGTTTATCAGAAAATATTACATTTTTTCCAGTTACCCTTCTCTCAAACCTGGTTTAATGCATGCTTGCCTAAAGCACAGCTTGTGGTCTGCTGATGAACAGGTGATTATTTAATGAAATTCACAGCTTTGGGGTATTAATAAGTAAAATAAAAAAGCAGTAGAGACCTATATGGATAAAAAGATTGCCTACATGAATGCTAGGTATCTAGTCTTTTATTATGAATGATAAGGGGACATTAACTTTCAAGGTATCTACAGCTACAATATTAAGGGGTTTATGACACATTTTATTATTCTTTTGAAGGCTCTGGCTTTGGCTAATATAGTTATGATACTGGCAAAGTTATGAGAGGAAAGTATTTATTCTGCTACTGCTGTGATATCCTGCCTATATGGCAGGCTTCTCCTGGATCTTAATGGAGGAAATATTTGAATCATGATTTGGGCAAGCACTACACTTACAACTACCAGCAGCTAAATGTCTACAGAGTGGCATAATCAAAGAGACTGCTTTTACTAGACAGATAGGGTTCCTCTGACCGAAGGAAACCAAGCAACCATGTTGTCTCTGACACCTTTGAAATTTTGAAAGGCACATGATTTTGTTGTACAACGTGCCAGACTGAAAGTGAATTTTCATGGAGTCTAAACAAGACCTTTCTTTTCTAGAGGTATGGATAACATACTAAACTAATCCATAAAACAGATACTACAGAGCCCTGTAAGTATGAATTTGAATGATGGTGTTTTGGAATCCACACTGAGTTATGGAGCCAGCTGTTCAGAAATGGGAAAAAGATTTTCCTGAATCCTGGACTTTGAGCTACTGAAATCTTGCAGTCAGGGTTATAGATTTGTTCTCCTGAAATAACTTTTTAATAAAATTCCATGTTTAAATGTGTTGACTAAATAACCCTATTCCATATTACCTCTCTATAGAATAAGAAAGAAGTGTATTAAGTACACGCTGCCTGACCCATGAAAAGACATCCTGGGGACTGGCAACAAAGACATTTCCCAGCAGAGAAGGCAGAGCTGTGTTCAGGGTGGTGCTGGTGGGTTTTGCAGCATAGAGAGAGAGATGAATGTAGTCAAGGATGTGGGCAAGAGAAGATGTCTGTGCTCCAGTGGGAATATGGGGAGGCAGCTTTGGAGCGCCGACAATGCTCTGTAACTCTGGCAGAGTACAATCCGTGTTGAGATGCAGGTATCTAGAGTTACCTCCTCAAAGATCTGGCCTCTCTTTAAGAATACTGAGATCCCTTTTAAATTATATGGAGGTTACAAAAAGCTTTTTAGTGCCTCTGTAGATCATGTCTTTGATTGAAGTTCTAACAGCTGGATGAAGCACTGACCTCTCACACCTGTCTCAGGCAATCAGCAAGATCCTTTCTTTTAATTTTGAAATGGAAAGAAAATGGCTTGTTTGAGAACCTTTTTTTTAGTAATTACTTGCGTGTGGTCAACACAATTATTTTCCCTTGCTCTGTCCATAAAGTTTGAAACCCCTGTGATTGCTAGTGAAAGCAAAAACTAAAACTCCGATCTTTTGAAGCCTGACCAAGCTTGTGTATTTGTTTTCCTGCTAGTTTTGGGATAAATCTTTCCACCCAATAGGAAGTTCTTTTGTTTTAACTTCTGTCTGGAGGATCCAATCATCAAACTTCCCCTAGTGCCCATAAGTTCAGCTGTCATTAGTCCTTTCTTCTGAAATGACTAATTTCCATCACTCCATGTCATCCATGAATGGGAAAGTAATCAGCACCATTTAGAGAGAAAAACCACTTGAGCTGCAGGATCCTTTTCTCTCTGTCGGCTGATTGTGATTTCATATCTTTTATGTAAAGCAGACTTTCAGAGCTGTTACCTATTTAAGGAATTTTTCAATTAACATTTTTTTTTCTTAAAGAGTGACCAGGTCCTTTCGATTCCATCACAAAGGATTGGCTTACTTTTCATATAACACTGTGCTCAGCTCAGTTCCTTCATCCTGAAAGTCTTTTATTTGGCGGTGATAATTTAGTTTAAACCTCACCAATCAATAGCTGATCAATGCACAGCAGGAGAGGATTTATATTGAAAACCCGTTACACTTCAAGGGACTAAAAATTTCTCATTTGAACAAAAAGTCCTCCAACCTTATTCAAAATCTATCTAATTGGCTCTTGGTTAAAAACAAAAATAAGCCAAAAAAGGGAAAAAAGTTCCATATGAACATTAAGGAGAGACTGAGTGTTGTTACTGAAAGGTAATGAGCACCTTTAGTTTTGGAAGAACTTGGTCTATCATGACATGCCAAGGTTACGTTTCAATGCTAAAGTGCATATTATGAAAAAGTTTGTGTTTATTTTGAAATGTTTGCATTAGGATTTGATTTTTCTGGAGTGTGAATTATTATTTCTGAATAATAAGTCCTTCATAGTTTTTCTGACTTTATAAGACAGGACAAAAACAAATCCCAAGCAACATGTGTTATTATTGCTAGCTAGGTCTTTTCTTAACGAGGGAATATCATAATCACAGGGTGTAAACATTTAAAAGCTGAGCTCAACACTACTTGTGATTTAGAGGTTTATGCTTTCCTGCAGAATGATCTTCAGCTTTCTCCTGTGCTGTGAACCTCATGTAATTGACACTGTGGGAAACTTGGCCATTGATTTCTGTGTCATCGCTTCTCTGTCCAGCCAAGATCACAGAATCACACTGATAACAGTTTTGTGATAATTTCTGAGGTTGCTCTGTGCAATGCTCATTGCAAACTCCTGTTTGGACAGATGCTGGTGTTACCCTGCTCTGATTTCCCAGTTTTTTCTCCGTCTCACTTCTACTCACTCCTGTTCTACTTCTCTCTACTGCCTCAAGCAGATGAGGCAAGACATCTCCGCAGCTGCAAGAACACGTGCTCCTGGCAAAACCAGTAGCTGTGTCTGTGTCCCAGCTGCGTGACTGCTGCCACAGAGCCCTGGTGGTTGCCTCCTGGCCTCAGAAATAGCAGAAGTACTGGGAGTGCACCTGTACAGGTGATGCCCCAAGGAAGCCTTCTGCTGAGTGTTACCTCTCTGAATAGGGGATCCCCTATTCTCCTAGTCCAGGACAGGCTGTGCCCCAAGTCACCTCCCTGTGGAATCAGAGGAGGCTTCTCAGAGGTGGGTGAAAATTTTACTTCTCCAATGATCTGCAGAGAGAAGGGAACACCTTGATTTCTCATCTTAACCCTACTGGGCAACAGATACTTGGGCTCTGGGTTTGCTTTGTCCAACCAGATTAACACAGAGGCCCCACAGAACACTGGCATCCTCTTTGACCACTCCTGCAGTGGTCCCACTCCTGATGTGGGAGACCCCATGTCAGTGAAAAACCTTCTCCTCCCAGCTACCCTCTCTTATAATCCATGTCCTCTGGAACTACTAACTCCAAACTGTAAGACCCATACCAGACTCACCAATGAGACTTGAATGTCCTTTGTATCACAGTGGAGTTCAGATTGCCCCTCCTAGTTTGGCAAGATCCAGAGATGGACTTAGGCTCCTCTGTGTGGAGTTAATGCCCCAGTTTTCATGCCAGAAGCATCCTTTTGAAGAACATTGTTTAAATGCCAGAGGTAGATCAGGCAGATGTTAGGTAAAATGAAGAAGCATGGGAAATCTCAGTAGGGATCCTGTTTTCAGACTCCTCTTGGACCAAAATTATAGTAGTGTAGTAATAATAGCAAAAGAAGTAACAATTGCACATGATGCCTACTTTTCAGTAATTTATACAGGAAATCATACTGTAACGCTGGTTCTTGAGCACTTTTTGCAGGAAGTGAGGTTTCACACGCTGTCATTTGAAGTGCTCTTGATCTTCCATGACACTTCCTTGCCCATTAACCAAGATCTTTTTGTAGGGCGATGTTTTGCTTTATTTTACAGAAGAATTGGCAGCCCACATTCATTCTTTTCTTTTCTTTTCTTTTCTTTTCTTTTCTTTTCTTTTCTTTTCTTTTCTTTTCTTTTCTTTTCTTTTCTTTTCTTTTCTTTTCTTTTCTTTTCTTTTCTTTTCTTTTCTTTTCTTTTCTTTTCTTTTCTTTTCTTTTCTTTTCTTTCTTTTCTCTCTCTCTTTCTCTCTTTCTCTCTTTCTCTCTTTCTCTCTTTCTCTCTTTCTCTCTCTTTCTCTCTTCTCTCTTTCTTGTTTTATTACTTTCTCATTTTCTTGTTTTCTCACTTTCTTGCTTTCTTTCTCTCTCTTTCTCTCTTTCTGATTTAGCACTAATCAAGTAAAGGCACTGACAGTTCCAGGAATGCAATCTTCCATACTGATATAAAAGAGCAACTATCAACTTTGTACTTATCTTTCTATACACTGAAAACATTCCCAGTCTAAGCACCTCCAGTAATGGTTAAAAAGTAGATAAAAAAGCATAAGGAAGAGCATTTATTTTGATAAGACAAGGTTTTGGCACCTTTACCCTCCCTAATCCGTTAACTCAAGCACCAGCTTCAGCAGGCTCCTGTGACAAGGTACTATTCAAAAGGGTAGACTGAAAGCCCTTACTTTAGTTCTAAGTAGTTAAAATCCAAAAAGGTGCATTGTGCTAGTAGTCCTTTCATAGCCCCTGTGCCTTTAGTGATAGCCATTTCTCCTTATTGAACCCTTTCTACTCCTTTTCTTCTCTTTTTCTCTCTCCTTCTTTAAAGGCTCCTTTGAGTAAGTGCTGTGCCTCTTATTTTTCTTTTCCTTTTCCTGCTTCCTCCCTTTTATTTGTTTAAACCATTCCCTTGTTCATCTGTTCTCATTTTCTTTCTGCCTTTAACCCTCCCATTCAGTGTTATTCTCTTCTTTTTTTTTTCTTTTTTTTTTTTT
>VWZN01011119.1:347551-416158 GCA_013396955.1 Regulus satrapa
TTTTTTCTTTTTTTTTTTTTCATGTGTGGGTGTGAGCGCATTCTCCTGCCTTATCAGCTCTCTGGCCCTTTCTCTACAACATCTGAGTGGATGCTGGAATGATCTTTAGCCAGAATCTCCCTAGGGGTCTCAGTCCCAGGCTCCAGAGCTTCTGAAATGAGATGGAAAAAGAGAGACACCCTGGCAGCAGCTTGTCCCTAATGGCCAGATGGCCAGCACTCACATTAATACAATATCAGGCATTGCTGTAGTTCTGCCTTGGAAACTGCTTGCCTGTGCTGGCATCTTCTCACACTCCTCTGACAGCCATGCCAGTCCCAGCACCCTCTTGGGAAAAGAAATGGAAATGACCACATAAATACTTTGAATTCAAGTCACTGTGCAACAAGAATCATCTAATATTTTCATGCGTGAATGTTTACGTTATCCCCTCCCCCTGCACACCCTCCCTTCTGTCCCTCTCCACTTCCATTATACATTGTCCTTTCCTGTATGTTTTGCTGATACTGAATTCAGCTCCCTTGCAGCCTGGGACTGATGTTTTTGAACTTACCCTTGCTTTCATGTGTACATCCTTTCACACTGTGCTTTGTCGGGTAGGACACCAGAAAGTGATTGCACATGTCAGGGCTGGAAGCAGTCAACTATCTACAAAGAGACAGTCAGTTGTTAATGTTTGGCTGTAGTGAGATGGAGGAACAAGCAAGCAGGCAGTACATTATTTTTTTTTTTTGGGTTGCCTTATTTTCATGACCTTGTAAGACCATGGGGCTTTGTGTCATGCCATTCCCAGAAAAAAATACAGATGTGAAACAGAAAGTTTTGTGGCTGATGGCACAAAGGAGAAGAGGCAGGGGTGGAAAAAAGCTGTTGAGTTCATCTGTACTCTCAACCAGTCTTACTTGTGCCACCAGGAGTGCATGACTCAGCCTACCTCCAAAGCCAGAGCTGCCCCTCTGGGTCTAGCTTACCAAAAACTGTGCTGAACACAGTGCAGCATGCATAGGGATCCTGTAGGGCTCGTTTTCCTGGCCTTTGACAGGGTACCTTTTGGTTCAGCTTTGGCTCCTGTGAGCTCAGCCTTGGCTTGCTGTAAAGAAATACATGTTCAATGTCACTTGAATGTCCAAGCTGCAGTTGCTCCCCCCGGTGTGTCACTTTGGCTGTGTGCAGCAACCTCCATCCTGTGTGCCAAAGGAGGAGACCTGCCTGGGAACACTGTCTCCTCCCATGGATCCTAGAACTTCCCACACTCATGTGTTGGGATGGGTGGGCAGCCCGAGCACGTGGGAGCACCTAACACCTCAGTGCAGCATGAAAGTGTAAACCACCGAGCAGAGAGGTGAAATGTGAGGCACATTTTAATACTTCCAGATGAGCTGTGCATGGAGTCCTTCATTCCTTTTGGTAAAGGACTGCTCAGGTGGACATTCCCCTGCTGGTGTGAATAGGGGCACCACCCAGTGCTATGCATGCAGCTTTTATTGGTTTTAAACCTCTGCTTGTCTTTTGCTTGTCTGTCTCCCTGACAGCTTTCTAATCTTTCCTGGTTTTCTTTTGCTTGGAGTGGAAAGGGGAGGGAGACTTAATCCTATACTGCTTCCTTTTTTTTTTCTTTTTTTTTTTTTTTTTAGGATAATCCTTGCTTGTTTAGGATCTGACCCTGTTCCCCTGAAGTAAATCCCAAAACTCCCATCTAGTTCAATGAGAACAAGACTAGACTCTTAAAGCATTTCTGTTATTAATTACATTACATTGATGTTAAATGCAAGTGCTATGACTATGATGTCTTCTTCAACTGTTAGTATTACTAGTATAGTTATTGCAACTAATAATATGACATTGCCTATTTATTTTCTCATTAGAGCTCTTTGTCAAAGCTGGAGCAACCTATGCACCTTAAAGGATTTCTGTTTGAGAAGACAGAAATTGTTTGTTGGGAATCTAGTCAGGAAATTGCCTCTAATGCTAAAAGAGGCAACAGCACTAAGTTGGTTTTGCATCTAGGGAGTAGACAGTAACTGGAGTTAAAAATGATGGAGGCTGAAATAAATAGAGCTAGGCAGATCTGGCTCAGCTTTGTTGAAGATGTTTATGAGCCTCTGAAGTGGCTTGAATGTTGTAGGTCTAACCAGGCAGTGTTACCTTTAGATTTAGGGAGACATAATGAGAGGGGAGAACAGGTGGCCTGTCACTTTATCACAGAGGGTTAGTAAATATTTGTCTGCAAACAGGGCTGGCATTAGCACACAAGTCTGAGTGGGGCTTCATTAAATGCAGTTTCTGCTTCAGATCATTAATTCATTTTAATTATGTCCACTGGTCAGCGTGGATTGGGGCAGACGTGGAAGACACGTGGGAGTCTGCAGGGATGCCCCGTGCCTGGCAGCTGGAAGGGTGCCCTCCATGCACCCAGCCCACGTGCACCTTTCTCCTCCTTCTTCCTCTCACCCAAGAGCTAGCAAATTTTGCACAGGACATTTCCTCCGGGATTAAATAATGCCTGGCTGGGGTTAACGGCACTTGGCTGTGCTTCATGTCAGCAGCTCCACCTAGCTGGTCATTAATCCATGGCCTCAGGGGAAGTCCTGTATTTCAATTATTGTTGGATTAATGAGATTAGATCTAGTCTGTACCACTCAACACTAATTTCCTCATTTGAATGTTTAAAATTGTGTGAGTGATGGGAAAAAAATGTATGCTCTTAATATATGAAAAATTCTCCTCTAAGTAAACCACATCTTGGGCTTTTCTGTGATTGAGGCAGCACCTGAGGAGACAGCAGGTACTGAGGGAATCAGAAAGTGCAGGAAGGTTAAGGTCTGGTTTAGAAACAGAAATTGCACTAACCATGGCTGTCACATTAGAGCTGGTGCAATGGACTGACAGTGAGTTCCCCTTAAACACCAATCAATATTAATGGCAATGGAGAGAGCAGCTTCTGGTCTGAGTAGCGTGTGAAGTAGTTCTCGTGCATATTTATTAGGACATAAGTGTGCAGTATGGGATCCTCTTCTGCTGATCTAATCTGATTATGTTGTCCAAGACAGATGAATATATACAGATAATAAAAGCACATGCTGATATATCATTAACTTGAACAACAAATATGCTAGTTGATTTTCCTCTGTGGTGGGAGATAATCTTGATTGATCTGTTATAATTTCTGTCTGTGGATTGCTGAGCTTGTATATATTTTGTTAATTTCTTTTCTCCAGGTATAAGATAAGGTATTAATCTCCAAGTATTAATCTCAAATGCTAACATATGTGCACCTATGTATATGTATATCCTGAAGCCATTTGGGTTGGTCTTCTCTCTCTGCCTTTACATTTCATGCCCAACAGTTAAAAGCACCACTGCTGCCCACTTTTCATTTCTCCATGTTACTGCACATTGACGAGGTGCTGCTGTGTGTCATCCTGGACTCCAGACTTACCCTCCCATCCTCTGCTCTTGGCTGCCAGTGGGCACAGACAGGAGATGCACCCTGTGGGCTCTGGGATGCTGTGCAGCACTGCACACTGACCCTTGACTTTCCTGAGAAAGAGGAGGGAACTCCCTGATTCCTTTAAACTTCTGGTGTGTTTTCAGACAAAACTGAAGCAGCTGTGAGAGTTCTGTGAGAAGAAATACAATATAGGCCTAATGCTCTTTTCAAAAGACTAACTAAAGACAGGGATATCCCCATTACAAATCAAAATGAGCAACTTCTGTCCGAAGACCGGATCATGTTAAGTATAAATCCACAGAGGGGTAAGGCTGAGAAATTGAGACTCATGTACGCCTTTAAATGTGAAGACTGCAGCACAGGGCTCTGTTTGACTCTGCTTCTCCTTCTAGCCCTTGAAGCCTTCATGCAGTGGCCTCTTGTGGGAGGAAAGATGGAGGCACTGCCTCCCCGCTCAGCCTCTTCCTCAAGGCTTTCTCTCCCCAGACTGATGAGAGCATGGGATCAAGTCCTGTGGGAGTGGGAAAGGGACCAAGCTGGGTTTTCCAACTTTCTTAAGGGTTGTTCCTTGCCCAAGTACACCACATCAGGAGGCCAGAAAAGCTGCTGACATTTGTCCTCCAGCTGTGTTTAAAGGGTAAGAAGGTCCTGTTCAATCCTGGAACGAAAGCATTGAGGCATTAGCCTTTAAAAGGGCAGTCAGGGTGGTAGGTAAGTGTGTGGTTTGTACAATCCTTAATAGTGTAGTCAGAGATTTAAGACATGGTTTTCTCCTAGCTGCTCTATGAGTCCATCATGGCATAAACTGCTTTGGATACCTGTGGGCAAAAAGTGTGCAAAGTGCCTGGGGTGTGGGGAGGCTCTGCACTTCTTCCTTCTTAATGCTGGTGTTGCCAAGGGCTGCAGAAACCTCCCTTGGGTTGAGGCCAAAGAAGGAGAAATGAATGGGCAGGAAGATTGGCCACCATGCCTTTTATCAATATGAAAAATTTCAGTTAAAAAATAGAAGCAGGTAAAACCTGCAGGTATCATGGGATCTCATCAGCGATCTTATCTAGCCCATTGTCCTGTCTTGATAATGTCACTATTAGGAACTTGTCTTCATTAGAGGAAGGTGTATTAGTCTCCTCAAAATAGTTACAAAATTACTAATTCTGGCAATATCAGTCATTGTCTGGATTACACTGAAAGTTCACAATTCTGTATATCACATATATATATGTACGTAAAATGATTCTGTCTGCTGTAACCAGATGTCCCCCATTATCCATGTAAAAGGATAGAAGGCATCGTGAATTTTTCATGCAGAGTGATTTCCATTTAAGTGCTGATCTGGATAACATTGATCTGTAGTCCCTGGTCCTGCTATTATTCTTTCATAGACATGAACAGTTTTGATTCTTCCAAGGGAAATATAATTTTTAAAATTCTTTTTGCCTCTAGATTGGTGTAATGAATAGGACACAAAGAAAAAGAAAGGTTGAATGGAGCAGGAAGCCTGCGTGTGACATAACGAAGAGTTTTATATAGAATTTTCTAAAAAATGCAAAATGTTGACCAGAAGTATCCTTTAGGAAAGTGATACATTTGATTATTATAGCCGTAACAATGAGCTTTAGTTACAGGAGTGGTAAATTGAGTGTCTCACTGGGGACAAGACTGCAGATTAGACTTCAACTTGGAAATTATATACATTCAAGTAAGCTGAATTTGATCCCAGTCTGACTGTGTAATGTGGGGGTGGGGGTGGGGGGGGGGCAGGGCAAGCAAGAAGAAAAAGAGAGAGAGAGATTATGAGGTGTGTGGACCATATAATGCTTGTGTTTGAACTTGATCCACCTGAGGAACCAGCAGGATGATATGGTAGGGGCCCACCTTGTCCCTTTCATCTTAAAATTCAGAGAAAGGAATTGTTTGTATAGAAATTTGTCCTCTATTAGAGGTTTATTTTGTCATAATCCTTTCCTGTGTTAGACAAGGATGGGCAAAGATCCACTTCCATCTAAATCATCTGCATTCTCCAACACACAGCAAACATCAGGAGAGCTGCTAATGTGCAGAAAGGTGGCAGAACATGGTGAGGGAGAAGATCTTTACTATCTTGCTTGAAAGTCAAACTGAGAAGAACAAGACCACTTGATTTGCCCAGGCCATTTTTTCTGGGTAGAGATGACAAATATACATCTCACCTTATGACTGTGTCCCATATCCTGTGTGGTGAGATGCTGCTGAGCAATGGAAAACAGCATTTGTGAGAAGTGTTCCACATGCTCGGACTCTCTCGAATGTTAGTCACTGTTCCTGGCACTGATTCCTCTGTGTCCAAGCTGAGCATTTTCCCAAGCATGTGGTGCAAGGCCTTGCTCTCTAGCCACAGTAGAGCCAAAGCTGAGAGGTGGAGGGTTCTGTCACAGGACTCAAGCCTGTAGCATCCGCCCCCAGAGAAAAAGGAGCAGTGTGTTTAGTCTCTCACTCTTTTGTACAAACATTCCCTGAAATCAGCGGATTTGCTCACTTCCATGCATTTTTCACTTTTGCTTCCTGTGCTGAGGATGTTGTTTGAACAGACCCCTGGGTACCAGGTAGCAAGAAGGCCAAGGCAGTAAGATGTCCTTCCCTCTTCCCCCACCCCCCTTTCTTTTTTGGAAGCCACCAAATTTTACACAATCTGTTCAACTCATCTCCAGAGGTAAAAGACAGAAACAGTTGCCAGTTATGTGGGGCTCAGTGATCAGCGGTATCAATGCAGTCCCTTCATTTGCCTCCTGGCTCTGGCTTCCTGATCGGTATGGCCGTTAGCAGAGACAATGCCAGCAGAGCAGATGCAGAACTACAAACCACTGAAGGATGAAAGGGAGAGAGAAAAGTCTGTTTATTGCAGCCAGCTCTAAAGGAGGGGGGGGGAGGGGGGAGGAATGACCCAAACTCCATCCAATTAAATTTTCTAATTAAACCGGGGACACACACATTCTCTCCCTCTCGCATTCCCTTTCTGCACACACGCACACGCGCATCCTGGTGCTTTCAAAGCGGAGGTCCTGCCGTGGAGCTCATCCTCCCAGTTCCTAGTGGGGCACAGTGTAACAGACAGAGGAGCCTGGTTAGGCTGTAGAAATGATAGTGATTTTTTTTTTTTTTAAATGGAGAAATTTCACTGGTTCAACAACAGTGTTTATGGGAGGAACAACTGATAAGAAAAATATAGAAGAAGCAGTAAAGAAAAGAAGAAACAATGTGAAATAGGTCAACTCGCCATGTTTTATTAGCAGAATCATAAAATTAAACTCTCTGGAGTTTACTGGAAGGCTTAAACATTCTCTATGCTGACACAGTGTTTTGTTACTTTTTCAGTTCTGTGTGTGGCTGGAAAAATCCTGATGTGACTAGCTGAAAGTCCTTGGCTGTGCAGCTGGCCCTCACAGCTCCCTACTTTGGCCCTGTCATTGGGAGAGGATGGCTGGGGTGACACACTGCTGGAGCCAGTCTCTGCTTATACCTTAAGAGTCTTCAGTCTTAAATTTTCTTAAATAGGACTTGGAGATGGATCGAGCTCACTAAGGACCTCCTGTTCCCCATACCATCTCTTTCCAAAATAGTTGCAAGGGAAATGCACGAGGTCAGTCAATTTAGAAAAAGGAGAGCTGCAATAATACACTTGATAGCAAATACATCCAAGCTAAGCATGAGTTCCTCTGGTAGTTCAGCTGTGCTTTGAAACTGGAAAAAAATTGTCTTGAATGAAGACTTTAAAAAAACCATAGCCAAAACTCAGTATATGATCTCAGACATCATTTGTCAGCCTAAGCAACAAGCATCTGTTGATGAGTGTCTTGGGACTTATCACCATAAACATGCAGCGTGCTGCTCAAAACAGGAACTTGAATTTTGCAGGGTTATACTAGAACACCAAGTATAGATGAGAATCTGAATTAAAGTGTGTCCAGCATGCTGAGAATAACAGAGACCAGGGCAAGGGCACTGCAAGCAGATAATGGCAACACCCAAAGCTACAATCAAGCTGATCAAGCGCTGGCCACCTCCGTCACTTTCCTTTGGGAGATCCCAGAGTCTTCAAGTGTCCAGCCCCTGAGGGTGAGCCAGCAAACACCAAGTGTCTGCAGCATGGGGCTGAAACTTAGTGGGATGTTTTAACCACAGCTGGTGTTGCTGGTGTCGTGAAAAAGACGATCTCATATTTACAGAAGGTCTGGAATGAAGGTTAACTGCCAGGAGTTCACACAAGTTGACACAGAAGGAATGATTGGTTAGAGACAACAACCTGCAATTGGATCCAGTGAGGCTGGATACAATTATATCACTCCCAATTATGGATAGGAAGCTGTGATTTATTAATCAGGCTAAAAAGATGTCGCTGGATACTAGGCTGCCTCTTGAGCTCCCAAATGGCCTCTCTGTTGAAGACCCTGTTTGGGCTTGGTGATGGTGCTTGTGTCTTCACCCAGGACTGTGGCATCTTCAGGTGAGACAAATTGGGTTGGGGTACCATGATCTCTCCAATGCGGAGGAATCGAGACTCTGATTATGTGATTTGCTTTCCTGACTCAGTTGTCCCTTCTCACAGGCTCCACAGAGTGAGCCAGGGTTCAGGATTGTGAGAGCCTAATAAAACACTAAGCTCAGCCTGATCACAGCTTTTCTGTGGAGTTGGTCAAAGTAAGTTTAATGGATTTGCAGACTTTTGATTTTCTTCTGGTGAACAGAAAACTTGAGGTCAACAGCTTTCAGTTTGGCAGTTTCTAAATCAAAATGGGTAGCACCCCCAGCTTTCTGGTTGTGGGCAATTCTGTGTAGAGAATTGACAGAAAAAACAAGTACACACCAAAAATCAACCCACCCAAACTCAGAAGTAGGAAGCAAGCCCTCATTAATGTGTCAGCACACAGGTGACCAGAAGTGAAACTGATATAAACTGAATATGCACCTGGCCTATAGAATATGCTTTTCACAATCAATCCCCTTTTCAGTCTTTCCTGCTGCACTCCATATAGGCTTTTACTTGAGCATTTGTTCAGGAGACACTGCAAATTATGCCTGTTGACCATGTTCACAACATCAACCTATGAAAGTTTTTCAGGGACATATTAAAGCTCTCTCACACTAGACACATCTGTTTGTTAGGAGAATTGTTGTATGTCTCAGGATGTAATTCTGCAAAGGATGCTGAGATCCTGCCTTTTCAACAGGATGAACCACCTAGTTTTGCAGTCCCATAGGTAGTAATTCTCAATATAGGTGCTGGTGTTCTGCCATATTAATCTGCGAGACTGACTCAGATTAGAAAATTAGTTTTTGCTGACTGTCACCAGTGAAAGGAGGCAGATCAGAGGAGAAAATAACAGTTGACCCAGATTTCAAATCAGGACCAGGTGCCAAATTACTGTGTCTGAACATTCAAATGACTACACTGGTCCCTAAATACCTGTTTTACTAATCTAAAATACAGTTGAGGAATGTGTTGCAGGGCCAGGGTGCTGAACTTCATTGTCTGAGTTTGAAAATGGGCCATTTCATCACAGGAGGGCAGAAGCAAAAAGGAGCTCTGGTTGCCATCCACTCTGGTCTCAGAGCTTCACTGGCAGCAGCCAGGCAGTGTGCCTCAGGCAGAGGCTGAAGCAGAGAGACAGAACTCTAATTTTGGAGAGAAGAAAAGGCCTAGGATCTGAGGACAGGGCTGGGTATAAGGGCTGCAGGAGAGATCAGGTTGGGTTTCGGTGGTATCTGTTGGGTACTATCTGCCCATGGGGAAAGCAGCAGTATCATTAGTTGAGTTTAATGGAAGAAATATTTAACAGCTCTCTTGGTATTTGGATAGACTGTGGCTTACTACCAAGGTAGTTGATCAAGCTACCACTGATGTCTATGTGGACACACTGCACCATAGTTAGATGAGGGAACTATTTTCTGAACAGATAGTACTTTTGCTTATGTTTCTAAATATGAATGACTTGTTTCTACTTAAGGTGATCAGATGCCTGTTGTTATCTGTGTTGATCCATTCTGCTTCTGTAGATATAGCCTCTGGCCTTTCCCTTTTCTGCATTCTTTTGGACAAATAGGAAAAGACATAATTATTTTCTTTAATGTAACTCTCTTCTGATTTCTACTGACACTGGGACCCCTGGATGCTTCTGTTCATTGTTCCACCTAACCTCCTTGATGAGAAAGTGGTATTTCTTACCAAAAGCATGAGTTGCTCTTGCCTTTCTGAGGAGTTTGAACTTATTTACTTTTGAGGCGTTATCTCTGTGGGGGAAACAGAAGTAGATGGACAGATGGAAAGATATAGAGAAGAATCTATGGTCACATTAGAAAGAAGTACCAGGAACCCACTATTTTCAGAAAAAGAAGTTTTGTTATGTAAAGGTATAATGGTTTAATATTGCAAGGTAAGTACCTTCCTTAAGACTAGATGTTAATTGGAATGTAGTAGGGTTTGATTCTGTGCAAGATTTTCTTCATTCAATCTTAACTTTTTTTGCTACCATGAGGTTCGGGCAGTATTTGTTTTATTTGAACAGAGACAAAACAATATCACATTTATGTTCTTTTCATGAAAAGAATAATATTATCAGTTTCCAGAGGAAGGCAAATACCTGCTGATGTTTTTCAGTATATTTTAGGTCAATACAAAATGCAGTTTCACTTTCAAAGAACTCTTACACCAGATTTCCTGGGGGGAGGGGGGGGGGAATTCAGCTTCTGCCTCTAGCAGATTCCTCTTTCGATTTCCCCCCTCCCCCGATCTCTGAGGTCCATTTCTTCTGCCTGATGTGGTAAAGTAGGGCATCTCCTGCTTCTTGTGATGCAGATGGCTGGTGCATTTGCCACAGGGATGGTGTAGAGTGGCTCCACCAGCCAATCTCCTCCCCAGAGTCCCTGATGCTCCTTAACCTTTGCACCTCCTCTCTTAGTGCTGCCACCACGATGAGCAGATCATCTGCCTGGTTGCATTTCACACAGCTGTTGTCTCTGCTGTCATCCAGCTCCAGTGCCAGACTCTGGCACTCCCTGCAGCCTGAGATGTGGGCAGCTTTATGTTTTTGTGGGAGCTTAGTTGGCACCACTGCATCCTTTCCAGTGATTGCAGAGGACATCGCTCCCCGCCAAGTGGGTACCACATCTGAGCTCCTTCTGAGACACTGATGACTGCCAATTCAGCCCTTCTTCTGAGCTGGTGGCTGACTGCCCTCTCCCTGCTTGTCCTTCCTGCGTGAGCTGCTGCAGGGAGTTGGGATTGAAGATGGGATTGTCAAAGTTTCTAAAAGAAAGTGAGCTGCTGACTTTCTACCTTTAGCTCCTTTGAAAAGGAGCTGTCACCTGGATTAATTTCAGTGTTGTAATAATGCGCAAAAAACTTAGTTTGGAAGATGTCTTTTAGCAGCAAGGTCAAGAATGGAACAATGGAAAAACAGACATAAAATAAGGTTGTTGGAGTATTTGAGTGGGTCACTGTCTTCAGGAAATAAATCACACATTTCCAGGTAATAAATACTGAGCCATGCAATATCTTTCTTGTGTCTTTGAGAGTTCCCAGCAAGCCTTCTACCTGGTTGCCTTGAGTGAATCTAAAGCTAAGCTGATCTAAAAATAATAGCACTTAGCTTTTCAAATTGCTTTTCTTTTTTTCTTCCCCCCAACTGAAATGCTTCCTACTGGCCTTCTGAGAAGTCAGCTCCTGGTAGGAAGCTGGAGCTGTAGATACCTGCATGCTCAATTTTGGAGTGGAGTGCAGTTCAGTAAGATGCAGACCAGACAGGTCTGGAGAAGGAATCTGGCCTCTGCTTGGAGTCTTTGATGTCTAATGATGACTGAGAGACCCCAGAGAGCATGGTCCTTCTGTATCAGAACTTAAGAGGGACTCTTTCTTCACAAAGCCTTTTACAAACCTTGTGAGAAGGTGAAGTACAAAATATCCTTATCCCTCTGACAAAATTAATTGATTTTTTCCTATGGATTCAAAAAGTTTTTAAACAAGAAACAGACATAAAGTCACAGCTAGGTGAATTAAAAGGTAACTTGACATAGAAGACTTGCAGTACAGGATTATGTTTGATTTTTCTGTAGCTGCTAATACTGCACATTTGCTTCTCAATATTGTTCCTGTGACTGGGTTGACTGGGTACCTTTTCTGCATGTCACATTATCTGACAAGATGACATCCAAGAAGATACTTGAAGAAGCAGAGCACAGAGACAAAAAAGGTGAAAAATCTTTTTGAAGAAGTTTCTCTCACATGCATGTCTGTCTCCCACCAAGGTGCAGATTACAAGTAAATAAGAGCTATTCATTCTCTAACCAAAGTTTGATCTGTCTCTGCATCCGAATCGGCAGCTCAGCCCCACTGAGTCCCTGAAACACTGTTTGCATTGTTTACTCTATGTGGTACCAGGGAAAAGCTGGTGTTACTGTTATTTAGCACCAGCAATCTCCAGGCTGCCAAAATCCTTGTGCCAAAAAAGAAAGGTCATTTGAACCTCAGTGTCTGACAAAACAAGCTCAAACTGTCTACTGTGGGAACATGCTTTTTCTTGGGCTGATCCCATTCTGCAGCCAGAATGGGTAATGGCAAGCTCTTCCCCTCCCGCTGTGTCTGGAGGTGAGTTCTAAAATCCCAATGAATCATTTTGTTTGTTTTGTGACGCCTTTTATTTTTTAATAGACACTGCCTTTTGTTAATGACAAAAAAATGGCTCCCTCCATCTCTGTGAATAGCGGTTGCTGCTGCGGGCGGCGTGTGCGTCTCGTGGCTGCTGGGCTGCGCACCGGGGCTGTGCTGGGCCAGCCGGGTGGGCGGAAGAGGCTTTTCCCAAGAAGCTCTCTTTCTCCATGCTTGTATCAGTTTTGTACAGCTGCGTTGCTGATGAGACCTTTATGTGGCTGCAGTCCACAGAAGTCTGACCCCTGGTTGCTATATGCCCCTCCGGCTAAGTCTCTGAGCATCGTGGAGGGGGTTAAAATGGTTGTTCATGGGGAAGAAAGGCTGCTAAATCCAGGTGTTTCAGGTGCTGAGTGCCTACAGCTCCCCTTACACGGAGCAGACACTGGACCTATTTCAGTGGGTCTGGGAAAATGACGCCACAGAATCAGTTAGGAAGATGAGGAACTTGCTTTATGGTCTCATGTGTGGTCTTGTGAACCTGCCTGTGGTCTCATGGAACAAGCTGTATTTTGGAGAAGGAGGGTAACCCTCTCTTGCAGGTGTGTCTATCTAAAGCAGTCTGTTGCTGTATCACAGTAGAATTGGAATTGTTTTCAAGCCAGGCTGGAGGCACATGCGAGCAACACAGTGGTTTGCAGCGCTTTCTGTTTCCTGCAGGACCAGGATGGCAGCTTGGGCTGGCTGAGAGAGGCACTGACTGGGGATTTGGCAAGGGCAAAAGCTCTTTCAAACGCCAGGGCCATCCATGTTGGACCCATTCCCAGGCCAAGCAAATTTGGTGGCTAGAGGAAGGCAGGTGAATTTCATTCATAGGATACTTTGTCTCCAAGGAGGCAAAAAATTCAAATAAGGTAGTGATTTGAAGTCACTCCCAGTGGTAACTGAGCTTCAGGGGAGTAATTTGAGGCAATTCCCATGGCTAGAAATGATTTCTTAGTGGCTAGCAAAAATCTGGTTGGGAGTCAAATGCCAAGGCTTAGGAAGGTCTTCACTCTGCCAAACAGCCACACTGCCCTTCCAAGCACTAGTGGACGGGAAGTACCTCACATCACCTTGCAAGTTTTAAAGCACCACATTGCTCCTGGGGTATCACCAAGGAGTCCACAATTACGGCCTCAGTGATAATGCACACTAATGGTTACTAATGTACATTTTAATGGTTTCTGAATCATTGTGGTTATGGAGTGTCCTTCACTGGAGATGTTCAGGAACTGCCTGCATACGATCCCGTGCCAGGTGCTCTGGGATGACCCTGCTTGAGCAGGGAGGTTGGGCCAGATGATCTCCTGTGGTCCCTTCCAACCTGATTCATTCTGTGATTCTGTGGACAAGTGTCCATTTATCTCTTTCACACAATGCCTGAGCAGTAAAAGATCCAGAAAAAGAACCCTACTGAAGGAGTAGGAGTATAGACTTTGTGGTCTAAACACAAGTTTATTTTAACTCTGTACTCTGGAACAGTAGATACAAGTTTGGTAAAATCGATACTGCCTTAAGCCACTCTGAAACTGATAAACTGAGTAGAAGTGGCTAAGCCATGCAGCTCATGGTGTTTCTTAAAAAAGAAGGGGTTTACTGAGAAAGACTGTGAATAAACTTCCTTTTCTCTCAATCAAGCTTGTCGCCTCAATGCACTTCAGCGCCTTAGCTTTCTTGCTATGCAGTGTGCAATGCTGTATATGAATTTTCAAGCCTCACAGGATGCCTGTGCTGTATAAATATAATTATAATTAATTCAAAGTAGCCTTATACTTTTTTCAAAGACATGGATAGCTTCTGCTCTTTCCATGTCTCTACAGGTCTTTATTCACATATCCAAAAAAATACCCCCTCTGTCCTTTTGTAATGAAGTAAAGTCCTTTCCAGCACTGTGTATACATATAATTTACAGTTTTGGAAAAGCCTTTCCACAATAAAAATATCCCATCAGAAGTAGTTGTGTGACCTTGAAGTCAGTAGTGCCATTGGAGAAGTTAATTTTCAGAGTTCTGCCTTCAGCCTAGTGCCTCGCACTGCAGTGTCCTGCAGGAATGCTGGCACCCCTCAGCACTGCAGGTGTTTTCCTTGAACATAACACTAGAGAGGGCAACGGGGCTGTTTTTTCTGAAGCAGAAATTGGGGGGAATCACTTACTAATATCCAGTAGTATCCCCTGGAAATAGGCTTTCAATGTGACACATCTGCTGGCAAACTTTCCTTGTGGAAACTGTGAGCGCCAGCTGAGCACTATTCACCAATAACCAAACCATTGGTGCTGCAGCTTATTTGCAATATAACAGCTGAATATGGGCAGAGTTTCAGGAACCTCAAGGGGAGTTTGACATGTAGTTAAAGGGTAATAAATGGTGCCTTGCTTTGATATGGAACAAAACAATAAATTGTTAGTGTGTAAGTAGCAACAGACCTACACTGTGATGGAGCCTCACACAGGGTATGTTCTTGAAGAATAACTGTGCGTCAGCTAGGTGAAAGCTTCCATCATGGAATGTAGGACACAGCTTTCACAAGAAACTGCAGTGACCAGAGATTTTGAAGCAAAGAACAAGATAGGAAAAAATTTTGTTCTGATTGCCTCTGCACCTGTCCTGGTAAAACAAAGGTCAGAGAAGAAAATAACAAGATGGTGTTCCTGCATTTCAGGAGTCTCTTTGTACATAGTTCTCCTCTACTGAGGGCTAGCATACTCAGCTTTACCCTCCTTTCTAGGAGGAATGCAATGGCACTAGCAAGGAAATACACCTGCAGCTTACAAACAACTGGTATAGCACAGTCAAGACTGTCAGCATAAAGACTTGTGGTGAAGCCTAGTTTGCAACTCTTGGTGCCTGTTCATAATTGCCAAACCCTGGTGCAACACTTTCCCTTCCTCTTGGGGAGTGTGTATGTTGTGTTCAGACTTGGCTTAGAGCCCAGAGCAGCCTGGGTTTTAATTTCCTTTTGTATGAACATGGAGAAGATTTTCCAGTAGGATGGATGGCTTAGCAGATAATGCACTGGCCTTTCAAAGTTGGAACGTTGTTTGGGTTCAGTTTGAGGTCTCAAGCAAAATGATATTACTGGTCTAGGCAATTCACAGTCAATTTTATACCACACTGTCAATTTGCCTCTGATTTGCCTTGCACAGGTTTACTGTATTTAAAGCACAATGCCAGCAAGGTAATGGTGTTATATCAGCGTTAGCTACTTCCACCCCACTCTCTGCTCTTCCATGGCAGGTCATACTAGTATTTGAATTCTGTTTGTGTGCAAAACTCCAGAGTGCTAGGATCTTCGACTTTTTTCATCTGCTCTTGGCTTCCTCTTTTATTGTTTGGGTTTTTTAACTGGCTGCTGCTGTCCTTCTCAAGTCCCAATAACCATTTTTCAACTCCCTTGTTTTTCCACAGGAAAGCCAGGAAGAAAGGCGTTTTCAGCAAGGCCTCCCTCCTTGCTGGGTTTCATGCATAGACTTTAATCATTGCCTTGCCTGGAAAAGGGAAAAGCTTTTCTTAGAATGTTCTACTGCAGCATATAAAGACTTCCCCCTTCTCCCTTCCTACTCATTAAAGCACAATTGTTGACTGCTTTGGGGTCCCTCTGGGTAAGGCTTGTTTGTAATGTCAATTACCTTGAGTTTATGAGTTAAGAGCTGTTGCCGGTCCTCTGAAAAAAGGAATCCTTCATTTAGCTGTCACTGGCATACAGTGCGGTTCATTCGGCCAAGAGGAAACGGGGATTAAAAGACCTGATCCTGCTCCTGCTGGAGGTGGTGGTATGGCTCCTGGTGAGAACAATGGGAGCAGACCCCAGCCTCAGAGGAGAGGATAGTCCTAGCCAGGGTGCTCCCCTGCTGCCCCTCTTCCCTAAGTGAACGGTGATAATCACGGCAGGAGCGTCTGCTTGGTTCACTTCCTCCAATTGTTCCAAGGTCGTATTTTGCTTGATGCTCAGAAAGGGTAATTTGTTTAGCTGCATAGCAAAGCTTGTCTAGAACGATTTAATGTGTTCCTGAAATGCTTTAAAAGGTGGGTGACCACCTCAGAGAGAGGCAGAGACAGCAGCTGAACAGAGGTTCCTTGCATACTTTAGCCCATTCTGGTCAAAGTGGTAGTGGTGGTTGGCAATGTTGGTGGCATGCGGCCAGTTTTTTGATGAGATATAAAGAAGCTATGACTTAATTTCCAGACAGAAACCTACACTGGGATAGCTTAAGTCAGTGTTCAAGAGTTCTTTTTGAGGAATTAAAGTGGTTCACCTGTCCACTAACGAGGTGCTCTAATAAAGGATTGCTTTTTGTCTGTGATGGTTCCCCACTGCTCTCTTAGGGAAGAGACAGATTGCTAGAACATGAAAGAGGGAAGTTCTGTCAGCAACCCAAAGCTAATGAAGGCACAATTATGACACTTTTCACCCCAGATGACTTCACTGTCACTGGACTGGGCAGGTCTGAGTGGGATGGGAAAAAATCCCTTTTGTTTCAGTTGCTGAATGAGCATGGGACAGCCTTTATCACACCACTATGTATTGGTATAATCAAGTAGACTTTTAGCCTGGTGTGCTAAGCTTTGCTTGCAAATGCTTCCTCTGCTGTAAGACACTGGGTATTTTTTTTTCCATTGTGGAAATGTGTTGGGAAACATCCTCAAAAAACAGCTGAGCTTTAATTGCTGAGAAAGCCAGCAGCTCCACCTACGTCACAAGTTCAAGTAACAACAGTTGGAAAGTGAAAAGATTATTTTCTGTAGCAAGAGATATTCTCACCCCATGGACAATACTTGTTAGTAATAACCCCCCCCTTGAAATTCTTTCCACCTTCTCTCTGAGGGCCTTATGTTGCTGAGCAGGCATGAAACAAATCTCAGAAGACCTCCTGTGAGGAATTCTAGAGTTCTTTTCTTTAGAGAAAGGATGTCAAGATACAGAAAGAAAATCAAATTCTTAAAGTTGTGTGGAGCTGTGATTGCAGTGAGCCCTGATGGGAAATGAAACTGAAACAGACTTCTGAGTGTCCTAGGCGTTTCATGGTGGAAATGTGGCCAATCTCCTTTCAGCTTAAATGGGATCTCTTGGCTCCCTTGTCCTCAGCAGCATTTTCCTATGCAATTCCTCTTGGCAAAGTGATGGGCTTTTTTTTTAGCTTTGAATTGCCATGAATATTCCTCATGTGCAGGAAGTCACTGATTATGCATAGCCTGTATTACAGCCTTAATCAAATCTGAGCATATTCAACATCTTATTGAGAAATTTGGAAATGTTATGACATCAGCTCTTTTTCGTAATCAGCCATGGGAGCATTTTGAGAACTCAGATCCCGTGAGCCCCAACATTCAGTGCCTTTGGGTTTATGATTTCATTGTAAGGATTGCCTATTACATCATTAAAGACTCCACAAAGAGTGCTTTGCTTTGAAGCAGGGAATACTTCACTAGTCCATGCTCAGCTCCTGGATTTCTCTAGTTCCAGGCAGCAAAACTTCCAGTAAATGACTTAATATTGAAAATATATGTCAGTGGCATCAGATTAATAATGCAACCTTCTCAGCCTTCTGGATTTCAGAAAAGTATATGTAAAAGGACTGAGGCAGCCTTCACTACCATTCTTCATTTTCACCTGATTGTGTGAGGCTCCTCTACACAGTGCCCTTGTAAACAAGCCATGGGTCAGCTGAGCTGTGGCAGTCTTGGTAGCTGTTTGCCATGTGTGGTTTTGGTCTGTCCTAGATGCGAGGTAATGCCATTTGGCTGAAACCTTGCTGGAAGAAGCTTAAACTGAAACAGATTTGAAACACAGACACGGACAATTACAGAGGTTTGACTTACGTATAGCAACCCCATAACCCCCGACACAGGCTGAGCTCTTGAGCTGCTTGCTCACAAACCTTGGGTTGTTCACCACACAGGAACATGTGTTGTGGTGCACAGGCACCCCTTTTTGAGAGCCTCTGGCTCTGGTGAGCCTGCTGTGCTGCCTGCTCCTCCTGTGCTCTCAGGGAGAGGGTGATTTTTCTGGATGCAACCTAAAGGACTGACTGATCTAGTTTTACCAAATGTTCTGGTCATATGATCATGTGTGTTTATGTCAATTTGTGCTGATTGGGCTCATTCTCATTTCCAGTGATCTTAGCTAGCAAGTTAGGTATTTAGTTTAACAGTAGCAGTATGTTGGAAGTAACGCAGGCAGAGCAGAAAAATTGTGCTGCTCACTGAAAACAGAACAAGACCAGGCTCTAGTAATTTTTTAAACCAGTTGCTTCAGAGTGAAAAAATACTGGATATTTTTATCTAAGCAGGTCGCATTTTGATGAGGAGCCATAGGGTCTAGGGTTCAGAGGGCAAGAGCGAGTGTCACTAAGGATCTTGCTGTGCTGTAATCCCTCCTAAGCCATGGGTTTGCAGGGTCACCTTGGGTGTGACACTTGATCAGTCAGCTCAACCTTGAGCAAGAGGCAGCCAGACTGTCCCCTGCCAGCCCAAATGTCACAGTGTCCAGCTCTATAAGTGATTCTTCCCTTTCCCCAGCAGAAGTAGCTGTTGACAAGTTATAATGCAACAATCAATTCCTGGTTCCTAGTGCATTGCTAATAAATTACTGACATCATTATGAGTATTGGGAATTTGAAAGACTTGACAGAGGAAAGTTCATTGTTAATAATAAAAGCCTGTTGTCCTTAATGGATGGGGATTTTTGGGTGCTCCATTGCCAGATTCTACAGTTTTGTCTTGGTATTTTCTCTATCAGCTCTGTATATATCTTATATCTCTGTCAGGAGCTATATGACAAGATTCTTCTGAAGTAAGAAGTTTTTTAAAAAGACATCATCAGTGTTTTTAGAGTAGGAGAAGCAAGTGTGGTTACTTAGAAGATGGTAGCTCAGCCCAGAGAGTGGAAGGAATGTTGTACCTACACAGAAACATGCAGTGCTATTCCCCACACCCACCTGCCGTCCAACTCCCACTCCCAAAGGGTTCAGCTGTTCCCTAGATGTGCTGGATGCTCAGAAATGTCCCAAGTGACACTGGACAGCTATGTGTTCAACACAACGTTAAGAAATGTGAAAAAATCCCAGCACTGGTGAAGCTGGGATAGGAGACAAATGTATTGAACCCATTTCTTAGGCTGGTTATTGGGCCATATTAGACTGCATAAGAGTCGCTGAGGGCAGTGGAAATCTTCTCTGATTGCATGCAAATGGGAGGATTGTCAAAACAGGAGTATGGCTGAGTCTCCTTCAGAGAAAGAGACAACTCCAGATGCTGGCTGTCACTGTGACATTTCTTCCTCCTGAAATGCACGATTGTGAGTAGGACAAGGAGGAACTTGTGGTGGTAGATAATGCTGCTTATCAGAAGGTTGGTCTCAAAGATGGCCATGAACAGATGAACAATAGCTTAAGTGGACTGCCCTTTTCTATTCCAACCCATTGGTGATAGACAGAATTTGGTTACTTAATTTAACTACTCATGATTGTGGCAAGCACGACAAGATTTCATCTCAAAAGTCATCTCTTGATAGCACTTAATATTTTATCTCCTTGCCTTTACTTACATGATATCTGGACCATATTTTTTTTCATTAGAGCTTTTGGTAAGACCAGTCAGTTTTCCTATAGCTGTTTGTTATTATTCTGAAATCTCTGAATATACCTCTCATAAACCTAGAGAGCCATCTTCTCTCCTTTCCCTTCCCCACAAGATTTTTCCATTTCTTATAATTTCTAATCTTAAGATTGTTGAAGATGTTCTCAAAATCAAAACCATAGAGAAGTGTGTCAGATTGGGCTGATCAAATGGGCTCACAAACTCTAGGAACTGACCTGTGGTTGAAAGAATGACTCAAAGTGTTCCCATTTACTAAAACAGTTGAAGAGTGTGTTCTAAAAGACCTGGATAGTATTTTCATGTTGGTAAAATTTTAGCTGTGTGGCTGGTGATAGAGTAGAGGAGTTTCTGCATGCATATTGTGTTTGAAAGTGAGTAAACTGTCTTTCTATCATCTCATTCCTGAAACATCACCCCACCTGCATGGAAGGATGGCACATGTTCTCGTGTTATGTGTGGTAGTGCCCTGTGCTGATTGTGAAGTCTCAGCATCAGCCACTGAGACAGGCAGGACTCTGGGCAACAAAGACACAGCACACAGCAATTCAAGCATTTAAAATGTCAGCTTATGTGGTCCTTGGTGCTTGAGTAAGTTTAAAATAATTGTTAGATGCAATTGGGGTGTGAGAGGGAAGCAGCAATTTTAACCACAGAAATTCTCACTGTCTCTTTGGCAGCAGAAAGCAAATCTATCAGACACTGAACCACAACAAGGCTTTTTGGGGCAGTTCACAGACCCTGCCAAAACTGGAGATCAGGTCTTTCAACCTAACTGGCTCATTAGGGTGGTATGGGCTCCTGGGCCAGTCTTATCGCCCAACAGAGCCTAGCTGTGTTGTGCAGTGGTTCTGGTTTTCATTGCAGTTCTGAGCTCTCACTTCTTCACACTTCTGTTGTACTTGCTCATGTTTATCTTGTGGGGATCAAGATGTACTTGAACTTTAGAAATGAAAACGGAAATTTGAACAGGAAACATGGCAGATTGACATGCTCCTCATTATCACTGCTGCATTTGTTAGACATATGTTTTAAAAATCAAAACACTGCAGTATTCAAAGCACTGGGGGTGGGAGCAAGGAGGGAGACCCATCCATGCCACACCCAGGGTGTTTATCCTCGGGGATGATTCATCTGTGGATGAAACTACACAGCCAACCATAGCTGTTGCTGAAAAGTAGTTAGATATTGTTCAGAGATTTCCTGACTGAAATTCCAGCTCCTCCTCAAAGATGGTGTGACCTTACTGGACAGGGAAAACACCATGGACCAGAATATGCCCCCTAGGAAATAATAAATCCACAAAATGCAGGTTGGCTACACCTATTAGCATTGGAGCTGGAGCAGTGTCTTCTGGTGGCAATCTGATAGCCTTCAGTTTAAGGTGCTTCTTCGCTGAACTCATGCGGCAGGAATGTTTTCCCACTCTCACTGAGTTTTCTGGGCAGTAGGGCTGACCAGCACACACATTGCAGATAGCAGCTCATGCACTGTCTTTCTCACGTGGGGCACACCAGGCTGCGCTGAGATTGCCCAGATGAGCAAAGTGTGGTAGGATAGAGCAACCTCCAAAGTGAGAGTGAAAAGCAGGTAAGAAAGGGCAGGCATTTCTCATTCTTTCTGGTAAAAAGAAAAGCAAGATCAATGGCTTGCTCCTCAGAGCTTCTCTGGGCTCTCTTCAGTTGCTACTGTGCTGAGAGTTGACCTTAGCCTGCTGTAGGAGTGCCTTCAGGCAGCGTAATATGGACTGATGTTCCCTTGGTATCTTAGCCCCTGTATGCACTGTGGTCAACCTCAACATCAGCATAAGGCAGAGGAAGGAAGTACCTCAGAGAAAAGTTGTGCTTCTGATATACCAGCCCCTGAAGGGGGCTGTGAAGGATGCTGTGAAGGATGCAACTTCATAACTTTAGAAGAACATCTGAAAGCAATTCTTGGAGAACAACAGAAATGTAACTTCCTACAACATTTTATTTCCACTAATTAAATCTGCATGTCCTCTCCAGGCCACAAATAATTACAAGAGAGAAACTGGAAGGAAGGTACAGTCATTATCAGTCAGTAAATTGACTTAGGGGTCATTTTTATGTAATTGTCAAGGAAAAAAGTCTTCTTACAGAAGAAGTTAACTAGCAGACACACAGACTTTCCTAGCATTCAGAGGAGAGGTTCTATCATCAACTTGCAGCTGTGTCCTTGTTCACCTAGCTGCACTAGCTGTGTATACAGTGTTAGCTGCAGAGACCTGAAATGAGGTTTTAAAATGCTTCTGTCTGACACAAGTCAGGCCCTTAAAGGCCTGGCCAGTAGGAAAGTGACAAAAGGACTGCAGCAAAAACGTGTCAACATCAGTTGGGACAAAGACATTGAGACAGGTGGATTCAGAGCTGCAGGGCTGAAAACATCTGGATAGTCTCAGAGGTGGAGAACTGTCTCTACATGTAAAGCTACTTTTGGGAGCCACAGCCTTCTTACTTTCTGCTTCTTCTATGAATAGAAGAATGCACACAAAAGGATTTAACTTGGAACAAACCTCACTTTTAAGATGCAAAATATAAGAACCTCTTATTTGGCACACAACTGTGCCTCCTTGGTGTCAGTTATGCTGTTTTTTTTAAGCACCCTGTGGTCAGTCATATGGGCACTGCTCTCCAGAGAAAATAGCAAGACCCCTGGAAACAGTCGCCCAGTACCACTTCTGCAAGTAACTCTAAAGAGAAAGGAATTTGCTCAACAGAAGTAGGGAGAAAAGAGCTCATACATTTCTGATCCTTCATCTGGCCTAATAATACAAGTTTGAGTTAATTTTAATGCTTGCTTTCCTGTGGTAAGTCTCTGTGAGGTAATACCTTTCCTGTGCAAGAAGATCCAAAGCACGTACAAACAGATCATGGAATAAATGGAATGTAGGTAGTTTCTCAAATTCTTCCCTTTTAAAAATTTTTATGGACTGCCCCTTGTAAATTTGTTCAGGTCACTGAGGGCTGTATTCTGATAGGCTTTATGGGGGAGCATGGTGGTGTTTGGGAAGGTGAAAATAACTCAGTTTTTCACATCTCTTCTTCAGCAGGCGAGACAATTCTGTCTTCCTAGAGTGGTATGTGGGGAGAAGGGGAAAGGGTGATGCACAGAGTGGTTGTTCCTACACTGGCTTTTTCTCAGCTCAACATCATTGAGAATACAGTCATCTAGTGAGATTCAGTGCAATTTTTTTTATTATTTTAAATTCAAGTGTGATGTTTTGGCTAAAAGCTGAAGGTATTGCCCTATAAGAGAGAATTATTTATTTCTTCTTATGATATCTTCCAGTAAAGTGACGATATGCAAATTGCACATTGGAATTTTCTATGTACCCTCCAAAGACTGACATCCTAGCCAGCTCTTCCTGGACGAGGTGTCAGCTCAGAAAGAAAACTGAGCCTATAATGTGTCAGCCTGATCCCCAGTGAGAGGGCAGGCTCCAAAGGGAGAGCAAAGATTTTAAAAGGAAAGGTTATTAATATGCCGGCAGGTTATATGATATGTAGCGTAATTTCTGGGGTCTAGGGTTGATTTCCTTGGCTCTGCATGTGAGACTGACAAGTCCACTTGGTGACATGAAGTGCAAAGTTTTGGTTATAATGAATGCTCTTGCTTTTCTTTCCTGTGCCTGTGTTTCACTGATGTGTTTGCTTTTTTTGTGCTTTATTTTACAATGCTGAAAGCAGCAAATCCCAGGTGCAGACTCTAATCACAGCTAGCTGTGAAAGAAACAGGTTGAAATGCTGATTTCACATGCACCAGAGTAAATGTAGAGTGTGCCTGCCAGCTCCAAAATTGGGGTTTTAACTGGTAGCCTGGTTGCATTTTGTTACATTCTCTGTGGTTTGTGGTTTTCACTTCCCGTGTTTTGTGAAAAGGAACACGAGGACTAAGGAGTGAGGCTTGATGTCTCTTAAATTAAAATCACTACATGTTACAAGATGGGAGAGGTGATTCTGGTTAGTGCCACGGAACTTCACGCTGTATTGGCTAAGTAGCTGCTGTAAAAGGCTTGTCCATTTCTGTCTGCCTTTCCTGTTTGCCCAGTGTGGTTTGTGGAAAAGCAGCATGCAGGAGGACATTGTTGTCATGAGCAGCAGCAAGATAAGTACAGCAGTATGCAGTATTAAAAGGAGAGAGTAGAATTTTCATGTGTTGCAACCAATATGGAAACGAAACACCCTGCTTTGCTTATATTGGACAAGTCCCTGAACCCAGAAGAATAAATTACATGGTCACACTAGTTAATATCCACATCCTGGGAGTTGCATGCTCTTCAGAGCTGATGCAAAGAACAACTTACAGTTTTCTATCGTGGTCATTGCTTTTCATCTCCCAGGATAAGACTCCATTGTAGGTCACCAAATTGACTCTTCAGTCAGCCTACAGTAGCCTCAAAACTGTGGAATGTTGTTTTAAAAATGCAAACATGTAAAATGAGAAGACATCTAATGCCAGACTTTTGGTGGAGACTAGATTTAGGCTTAAGACAGCTGGTGCCAGAGCATTTGCCTGTTTTGAGGCTCTGGAATCCCTTGCAAGAGGATATCAGAGCAGCAGAATCAATTAGTGGTCTTAAAAGTAATGCTTAAACTTGTGGGTGACACTAATATTTTACTCAGATGAGCATATTTTATGACCTGAACTGCTAGCTGAAGAGGTGCAATGTCATTGTTATAGGGAAGCAGACAAGCCATTACAGAATTCCCCTCCCAGGACCAACAAAATTCTGCAAATGTTGATTTACTTTTATTCAGTGTTTTACCATGTGGGAGCAGGGAAAGAGAAAGGAGTTTCCATGTGAAATGCACAGATTCATACCTGCCCAACCATGCTCAGATGAGTTCGGACTAGGAGTTTACTCTGCTGATCTTTAACCCAGATTACGTGCCAGTGCAAGAGAGTTGAGGTGCATAAGAATTTCCCTCAGACATCTAATAGGAAAATTCCATCTTTTGTCTAAACACATAAAAATATGCAGGACTATTTGACTGATTGGTTTTTTGCTGCAGCAAATGTTGGGCATTGACAGGCAGAGTCTTGGTCCCTCCCTATGTAGCTCCAGTTGCCCATGACAGAGAGAAGCAGTAAATGCCTACTCTCCTGCAATTTAGAGTGGAGACTTGGTAGGAAGGGGGAACCCAGAGGGATTTCTGTTCAAAACCATAGTGCTGTCCTCTAAGACTTAAGAGAATGTATTGCTATGCTTTCCTTCGAGAAGCATTGCTTCACCTCAGAGGGAGAAGACACAACTTTTCTCTTGTGCTGTCGGGACTGATGTCTGAGAACAAGATGGGAGGGGAGGAGAGCTGTCATTTCTCTTTGTCCTTTGCTTACTGAGTGAATGATGCAGGGATCCCTTTCACAGAAATACGATGCAACCATGGAATAACCTGTGCTCACCAGGGTTACAACATTTCATATCCTGTCTATGGACTCAATACCCTAAGTCTTGTCCTATACCTCTTTCCCAGTACAGCAGGCTGTGCAGAACTTTGCCCTACAGAATCACAGAATTGTTTCAAGTTATCACCTGAATGATGGTTTTGTCTTGACGCAGCAAGAGTAAAACCTCAGTTCTCCACTTCTCAATGACTTCCTGAATGATAGGATGGCATTGACTATATGTCTGTCAAGGGACAAACCTACAGTGGAGCCTATTGAAAGCATGACTCCTTAGGAGAGTGCTCTGATAAGCAACAAAAACAATGAAGATAACAAATATAGGCTGAGTGCTCGTATTTGCTGACCGTAGTGATCATAGAAACAATTCAGGCAAGCCATAAAATTTTCTCCAGATGGCAGCCAGTTTATAGAGTAATAGTTTACTCTATGAACAGTCCCAGGGATTTCAGTAGGACCACAAAGTGCCATGTGCAGGGAGAAGGGAACAGGAGTATCTAGTCTTAGTCTGCTCTTTAGTGTTTTTAATGAACAACAATTTTTGGTCACGTAGGCAAATTCTTCACTATGTACAATACCTTTATTTGGACAGGGGTTATCCAAATGCTGGTGTATCCACACTGTAGAGGGGGAAGTGTTGCAGAAAGCAGGGCAGAGGAAGGATCACTGCAAGAGTGTCTTTCTTGTGTCCTAGATGAAAACACCACTAATGGAACAATGATCGCTGTTTGTGTCTGAACAGCGAGTGGGCTTTCATCAGCATCCTGTGCAAGGCAAACATCTTTGGGGTCTGTAAAGAACAGAAAAAAAGACACAAAGAAAAAGCAAGATTGTGTGCTGCCTGATTTTCACAATTCAAAGGTTAATTGTGCCAGAAGAATCTGATATCTTATCAAAGAAAGCTAATTGATTTTCCTTGTAAAGGAAACATGGCTGATCTGACTATCAGCAAAGCATTTGATATGATGTCACATGGGAAATTGTTAATTCAATGGGGGACAATGGGGTTAGGCAGAAGAACAGTGTGGAGGTCTGGCTAAAGAGGGGATGAATACAAGTGATGGTGTGGGAATGATCAGGCTGGAGGAGGGGACTGCTTGTGCAGTTGTTCAAGTAATAATCTTGGGTCTGATTCTGCTTAATATTTTCAGTACAGCCTCGTGATGGAATGTAGGAGTGCGTGGATGAAATTTGTAGATGACAGCAAGTTTGGGGCCATAGTTATTATGCAAGATCAGGGTATGCTACAGGAAGCACTGACTGACCTTGAAGGCTGGACTAATAGAAATGGGATGAAATTCAATATTACAAAGAGCAAGGTCATGCACTTAGGGACTAATAACACGAATTTCCACTATAAGCTGAAAGCTTATCAGCTCAAAACAAGCGTAGAAGAGAAAGACCTGGGTGTATTAGTTGATGGGATAACTAAGAAGCAGAGATATCATGCCACCATGAAAAAGACAAATGTGAGTGTAGGGTATATGAGTCACAGCTTTCCCAAGAGGCAGGGAAGTATTAATGCCACTGGAGAGGGGTGAGATCTCCCCTGGAGCACTGGTGTCTGCTGTGGTAAAGAAAGATGAAGCCCTGGCAGCGCAGGTGCAGAGACAGGCTATTAAGAGCATCAGAGGATTGTATCAGCTCTGGTCTCCATCACCCAGTGAGTGGCAGCTGCGAGGTGACACAGTGGCTTTCTCTAAACAAGCAGTGGGTAAATGGAGTGGAGAGGAAAGCATGAGTTCAGCTTGCTGGCAAACAAATAAATACAAACTGACCGTGGATACACTGAGGATTGCAGGGTTTATGATCACTGGTGGGCAGGGTATGGCAGAAAGGCATTAATTTGGTCTTTGGGGAAGATTGCACAATGTGGTGACAGTGGCAGCAGGGTCGTGGGGGTGATGTCCCTGCAGGTTCCTTGCTGGCCACATATTTCTGGCTGACACCTGAGGCTCAATAGTGCTTAATGCAATGGTAAATGCTCTTCACTCCCTGGGATTTCCCAATGTTAGTCTACCTTCTGCCCTTTCCTAACATCTGTGCCCAGACTCTGGCTGGCATTCTCATTTGACTGACAGGAATCAGGATGAACTCAACTGCAACATGTCAGTGTGGTGGCACTGTAATGGAGATGAGACCCAGCCCGGGCTTCACAATTTTACCATTTTTATGGGCCAGCCAAGGCCATTTTGGGAAGCCATCAGGGTGACCTGATGGAGCACAGAGATCTGGCCAGCCATGTTTCAGCCCTTCTTGTGTGGCGGGTGAGCTGTCGGCATCCATTTTAATTTCTCTTACACAGCATCATCCTCTGCAAATCAGAAACTACAGTTCAGAGTTTTTGTCCACTTCTTTCAAACAAATATAGATTTTTTTTTTCCTTTATCCCTTTTTACCCTCTATCCCTTTCCTCCCCCTATTTTTTCCTTTTTTTTTTTTGTTTCTTTCTTTTCTCCCCTCGACGCTAGTTGACATTTACCAGAACCCAGTGTGATTTAGTGACCTTGGGCATACTGTGCACTTTAATTTGTCAATTTGGGAAATTAATTTGTGGAAGAATGAGTGGAAGTCAGAGGTCAGGCAGTTGGAGCGCAGACCTGCTGACAGGTTGACTGTTGGTGGGGGGCTAATGAGAGCACACCACCAAGCGAACGGAACAAAAGCAGACAGATTACACTGCCCGCTCGCTGGCTGGAGTCAATAACATCGGGCCCTTGTGCCTCCTTCTCTGCCTCCTTCTCTGCCTCATGCTGCTCGGGCAGCAGTTCAGAAACAGCCAGAGCGGCCTTCTGGGAGGAAGGGATATGTCACTGGGTGTGAGGCCTCTCCATGGTGAGGATGGGGAGCTGGCCAGGGCAGCTCTGCCAGCCCAGCCCCAGCAGTGAGGCAGTAACCGGAAAGGCTGCATCCGGGCCCTTGCAGTCCTGCTGTCTGCAGCCTCCTGGGGTCCAGGTGAGTTTCAGCATCTCTACTGGGTACCAACCACTGTGTTTGGAGAAGCAGGATTTGTTTTGTGCAGGCAGCATCTGCCTGGCTTTGCCCACAGCCTTTGAGAGTGGTTGTAGAGCTGGACAGTTGCTGAACAGGAAGCAAGAAGCATGATGGTTCCTGCTCACCACCTTTCCACCCCAAGATCCCTTTCCTTCTCAGCTGGCACGGCGTGTATTTGTTAGGCAGATTCCTGTGGGTGCACGCCACCATCTGCATGCAGCACAAGCAGAGGTTTGACCGCAAACAAGACCGGAACGTGCCGAGAGAGAGAGAGAGAGAGAGAGAGAGAGATTGCATCTGCTGCCCTGCGGCAGCTGAACTGCTGCATCACGCTCAGGCTGCCCCCAAGCCCTGTGGCAGAATGACTGAGCGGTAGAGGATGACGAATGCTTTAAAGTGACAGCAAATCCTCGGATTCTGCCTTTGAAACAATTCAGGAGTCAGGCAAGAGGCATGACTAGGTCATGTCAAAGTCAAGACCATAGCCTCAACGCTGCTGGGGAAGGCACCCGACAGGCCACACTTGTTAGCTGTCAAGTCAAGGCAGAGGCTCACAGCTCTAGAACAGGATAGCTTCTGGGCTTCAGTGCCAAGGCTTGTGTCTTTTGGAGCTCGAAAAGGCTGGAAGGATGAGACTCAGCATGTCTGGCCCACAGGGCATGGGAAAAAAACTACTTGTTTTGCTCTGACAGCTGGCACTGCACACATGAAATGAGGGTAGGCTTGGAAAGGTGTTTCCTATTGTAAAGTAGCTGGCTAAAACGTGGGGCATTGACAGCTGTTTGGGGAAAGGAGCACAGAGGACTATGAAAGGAGCCTCTTCTGTGATAACAAGAGAAAGAAAGAAAACCTCCTGAGGCCACAGCCTAGCTGCCCAGGAAGGCCTTCACAGCTATATGTGTGCTTTGACATTCACACTTGGAATAGGGCATGGCTCTCAGACTCTCACATTTTGGGGTCTGAATATAGTTTCCAGCTATGGCATGACGGATCTTCAACTGATCCAGAAAATATGGTGAGTGTAGACATGACTCTGAGAGAGATCTCAGGCAAACAGTGCCATGGGAATTGCAGATGAAGACAACTCTGGAACTTACAATTCCTTTGGCACCACTCCAGCATGGAGTCCACTTCAGCAATCATTTGTCTGACTTCATCTGTCATTGATAATGTGGTCAGTTCTTTCCTCTGTTGAGCATTTGAAGTTCCCTTGTTTGGAAGGACTAGAGGGTACCTTGTACTTCCATGCTTCCCTCAGTGCCAGCAGACATGGCTCTCAGCCACACAGCTGCTCCATCTCCACTGGCTGCTGTGACTCTGCATTGTGGTCTTTCCTCAATGGACTTCTTACATTTCACTGGAGCTGGGGAAGATCTCACTCTTGCAGCCTCTGTGAAGCTTCTGAGGTTTGAAGGAGACTTGGGGGGTCATTAGATAGAACCAGAGATGCATCACTGAGGGGCAGATGAGGTCAGGCAAACTGGAGCAGGAGGAGAGGACCAAGAGGGTGATTTTTAGAGGCTGTCAGGAAGCTGAGACCTTGCAGTCTCCATCCCTGCAAATTGTCTTGATCTTTTGGATGTGCAACATTTCTCACCTCTGGCTAAAACTTGGCTCCTGTGCTTCCCCTTTCCTTCACATGTTAAGGTGTTCCCAATATACCTTGATCCCAAGCTGACTTGTCCACCATTTTTCAGTAAGCAGTAAGAAATTCCTACGCATATTTTTGTTGCCAAACCACAGTAAAGGTTGAGCAACTCGGCAACTTACAGTTTCATTCTCTTTTGTTTCTCAGAACTGAGAAGCACGCTGTTTGTCAGCATGCTGCTCACCCGGGAAGTGCAGTGTGTAACTTCCAAGAAAGTGCTGGCGATTCAGGCTTCAGGCATTTAAACAGTCATGCTCTCCATGTTTGCTCCCTGCTCCATATATGGCCCCAGCCCTGAAGCCTTGGCCGCATGGATAGCAGTGCTCTGGGAGGGGTGGGCGAAGGATCTCAGCCCCTCTGTCTGTGTGCACAGTTTGCCACTCTCTAGACATGCAGGACAAGCCATGGCCTTGCAGTGGCCTCTGGGCATGCAGACCTTGGGGGTCAGCTCCCTTCCTTGAGCCCCAGGCAGGCAAGCGTGCAGTGGGACTGGTGACGGTCACTCTGTGCAGAAACACCCTGTGCTTTCTTCCAGAATCAAAAATCACCACAGCCCTTTGCTGAATTTGAACTGCTGTTCTGCAGGGCATGATCACTTCATCCCTGTCAGGCTGCTCCAGACAAGCCTGGTCCCTGGCTGTCAGGGGTTTGGACTTGGATATCAGACACAGTCTAGGCATGGGCTGAGAAGGGTCTGATTAACTTCCCTTTCTCTGCCTTATGAAATGATCTTTGAGAAAAATTATTATTTAATATTATATAAATATTTTAAACATTTTAATATTTTAAATAAATCAGGTGTATCTTGTAGTCTCTGGCCATTCATTTCCTGGTGCTAGAGTGTTACTTGTTCATCTGGAGGTGCTAAGTCTTGCCTCTTTAGCTGAATATGATGGAATTGAGGTATGGCATGGGACAGCCCTGTAGCTAAAGTATATCTTGATGAAGTATTGCTGTTCAACAACAGAAGTTGTTTTCCTCTAAAGTCAAGCTGCTATCACATACAAATAGCATACAAAACAGATCCAGCAAGTTTGGGAATTTAGTGTCATCACTAGGATGATTTGGAAATCCTCATTGCCTATTTCTGAGAAGGTTACCCAAGAATAAATAAGCAACCTCTCTTCTTAGGGAGACTATGGAAACCAATGGTACCAGAGAATGGTTCCAGACAAGGCAAAGTGCAGGAGGACTACTCACCCATGGATGAGGCACTGCAGAGACTCATCATGGAAGATGCTCCTCTGAGCTCAGTCACCCTCATGTCACTACTTGCTCCTTCCTGTCTTAGCCTCACAAAAAATCACACACAAACAGAAAAATTAGTAACAGACTGAATTTTATAACAGAGGCATATAAAGCATCCTTGAAACAAACTTTTTTTGCTTCTAGCATCCCAACTCTTGCAGCTGAAGCTTGATCAGAGTGTCTGTGATGTGGACATAACATATAGCTCCTTTTCTCCCCACTGAACCTGACAGGCAGATCATGAGGTCATGGTGGGATGACAACTGCACAAGCAGGTAAGGAAAAGCCACTACAAAAAAAAGCTTTCAGGGCTATGTCTGCGCCATGGAAAAGTGTGTGAAAAAAAATGAACCTTTGATTGACTCATTAAAAAATGAGGCAAAATCCCTGTACTGATGGACAAAACCCTGTGTTCATCAAGAGTGAAAACCATCCTTTCTCCCCTCTGTCTTCCTTCCTAACGAGGGAAGTTTCCCATATTCCCTCCTTGACAGGCATCAGTCCTGGCCCTGAATCCCTACACCTGTGTGAGGGCTCCAACTAGCATTAACCCCTTCCTCACTGGATACCAAATATATCCTATTGTTGTTGGTCTCCTTGGTTTCAGCCTTTTCTCTCCCCTTAGTACCCATCCCTGACAGTCAGCTCAGCTCATCTGACCATGTGATGTGTGATGGCAGAACCACACAGTGACCAAGGCCAGTGGTGTGTGCTCTCCGTCTATGGTCAGGATGAGGGAGGGCAGTTTTTCTGGAAGGGAGCTGGGTCCTAAGTGCCAGGGCCTTCCTGTTCTTCTTCCAGAATAAAATAGCATATGAAAAAGAGAGGTATGTTTGAAAGCCAGGACAAAATCTCCAAGTCTCTGCTTGCTTGGGCTCCTGGCAGGGCAGTGGGGAAAATCATGGCTCTGTAGAAGTTCTGGGTTCATTGTAGTGTGCACTAGCTATGGGACACAAGTGCAAAGGCACATGGAAATGCCCAGGGGTAGGAAATTCAGCATCTCTGTCAATGAAACTGTCCCTCCCAGTGTTTTCTTCTCTATCTCATGCTCCTTAATTCTCAGTTTTACTAAATACTGGTCTTCTCACCACCTCACATTGGGTGTGAATTGCTAGTTTACCTTTCTGGTCCTTGCCTGCCAGCCTGCAGTCTTCTGCCACATCTCCTGTCCTCATCCCCCATCCTGGTTCTCCTTGGTGTGATCCATTTGCCCATGGAGTTCAGATCAATGGCAGAACCCCTGCTATAGGAGCTCAGGCTTGCTGCGATGCACAGAAAGAAAGATAGACTCCTTGGTATCAGGCTGGTGCACGCCTTCTGCAAACAAATGCGTACAGAGGTGCTCCAGCAAGTCAGTGCTTGGCAGCTTCAAACACTTCCACAAGGCCACATTAGGGGGAGGAGATGAATTTTCACAGGGTTTTTGCAAGACAGACTGGATATCTCTCTGCCTGGTTCTTGCCCCACAGCACAGTGCTACTAGCTCTGTGCACTTAGCTTGTCTTTTGTCAGCAGACAACAACTTCTTTGCCTTGTTTCATTCACAGAAATGTCTGAGCTATTTGGGAGATGTTTTCCGCAATGTGCATAGCAGTGAGTAATTCACTCAAGACAAAAGTCTGTTTTCAAAAGAATCTCTGCAGGAGAGAAGTCTGACAAATCTGTAGGCAGCTGAAATTAAAAAAAAAAAAAAATCTCTTTTGATGGGAAGCATTGGGCAACCTCAATGTCTCTCTGAAATATAATATTATGGCCCCTTTTGCAAAATCATTTTGCAAATAATCTGCAGGTATGCAATTTTTTTCCTCACTTAATGCCTATTAATATTAAATACAGCAACCATACATTATTTATACTGTTTTATTCATGTATTAATTTTAAATCAATTCTTAAATGGTGCAGTGCCAGGGATGGAAATGAATTACTTAGGGCAATAAAAAAGGGCAGATCAAGGAGGAAATTAACGGGAGATATTAAAGCTATCATGAAAGACTTATATTGGAAGCTTCTGGACTGGAACAGCATTTGATAGGAAAAGCCAGCATCCAGGTCATTTTGACCTAGGATGGAGAGCCCTCAAATATACATAACATGGGGGTCAGTCAAATAGGGGACAGACCCTGTGCAGGTGAGGAAAGGATTGCATCAAGTACATTTCTCTGCTACAGAGACATCAGCTCTGAGGATTGCTGCTGCACTTGCCACACTTAGCAGGTCTCAGGTCAGGATGTAAGCAAGACTGGAAGCTGGCCTCTGGAGATGAGGACTATCTTGATATTTGCAACTGTATCCTGCTTCCAGCTGTGGTGTTTGCAGGTGGCTGGAGCCAAATCCCAAGGTCCTACTGTTGCCCCTTCACCGTGGCTTAAGAGACTATGCAAGGCAGCTGTCAGGGGAACGGACACCAAGCTTGATGAGAAGGGACTGAGTTAAAACAGATATTTAGGAATGGGATTCATCTCACTTGACTTTAGCTGTCAAAACCTTTACACGTCACACAGGCTTCATCTGTAATACAAAAAGACCCCCCCCCCTCCCCCAGAAGTGTTGGTCTCTGTTGACTAGACAGCTAAGTTGACTTCAGATGAATATCACTTGGATATTTAAATAGCTGAAGATCTACCTGAAAATTGCAGTGGAAATGCTGATAACTACTGTACTTTACTGTCTCCTATTCATTTCTTGTTATCTCATTTTACCATAATGACACTTTGAATCTCTCAGGCAATGTAAAGAGGGTTTAAGCATGGCAGAGACCCTTTCAGACCTAAAATCATTAGTAGATTGAGGCAAAGTGCTTCCTTATATCTGTGAGTAAATTATTTATTATGGGTGTTAGAGAGATGGATGGCTGTGGTGATTCCTGGGGAAAATCATGCTGTGACAGAGATTAAATGGAGCTCTTGAGAGTCTCTCTCCCTGGGTCAGATTCATCCTAGGTCTCAGTGGTTTCACTGACCTCTGTAGAATTTACACCAAAGATAAGTTTAGTCCTTTCGTCCCAGATCTCAGGGGAGGCCCCAGCTACTTAAAATGCACAGAGGGCCTGGATGAGAACATTGTCCCTTGAAGCAGTGGCGTGATGAATACGTGTATTATTCATAACAGTGGAATCAGTGGATAAATACACTAGCAAAAACATCTCACATCAGTAACCAGTCCATCTCAGCAATTTTGCTTCTGACTGAATCTCTAATCTTTCACCCGTGGGCTATATAAGATGAAGAAAAACCAAGAAAACTCTATGATAAAAAAAAAAAAAAGGCACAGCTAGAGGAAAAAACAACAGAAAGAAAACAAGAGTGCTTACATTTCTGCATTGTGTAATGCAGTCTTTTTTGGCTCGTGGCTTAGATGCAGATAGACGAAGTGCACTAGGACCTAGAGGAAACAGTTCTCTGCATACACCCTCTACCTTCTTCCAGCAGGAAAAATATTACCCACAGAAAAAGAAATATACAGGGACATTAAAAGAAAAAAAAATCTTGTCTTGTTTAAGGAAATATAGACTACAAAGCAGAGTGTTGGACTTTTTTCTTTCAGTAAAGTACAGAAGTTGTAAAATATTACAAAATTATTCTTAGAGGAAGAGTCTGTTTATTGAAGATTTAAGTATATTAAATCTTCTATTATAATTGAAACTTACCTGCTAGCTTGCTGAAATTTATATACAATCATCACCTGCTCATGGTAGTTTTTTTTGTTTCTTTCTTATTTTTGCCTGCTTCAGTCTTTTCAATTACCACCAATTACATCCACTACCCAGCCCATATTTGGTACTTACTGCATTAAACAGAAAAGGCAGCACCTTAAGAAAATTTATGCCACCATAAATATAAAGAATAAACATGTTACTTTCATTTCACTCCAGATTTCCTCCAATTTTGATATTTAGAATATGCAGATATTTAGACAGCATGCAGAAATATGTGAAACACTACACAGCAAATATGATTTGTCTTTGCAAGACACTCTGGACTAACCAAATTTTTGCCCAAGCTTATATCTAGTTGATGGCACAGCTTTGGAGGATTTACAAAAACCACCCAAAGCCTATTTGTCATTATCCGTTTGGTCTACAAATTAGAATTGAAGCCTTCCATTCTGAGGACAGGAGCCCAACCTGAACCTCCCAGTTCAGTCCAAGTGTGTGAAATTTTGCTACATCTTGTCTTCTGAAGATAGGTGCATGAAATAGTCAAATGAACCAAAACATCAGTATTTCTGGACTTCTTTTTTTTTTCTCTCTCCCTTCCAAAAAGATCAGTTTCTGCTTAGCAGAAATATAGGTCAATTCTTATTTTGTTTAAACTGGCTAGCTTTCTGATGCCCTCAATATCTGCTCAGTGCTACTAATCTGCAAACAAGATACAATGCACTGATTCAAACACATGCTAATTTTAGGGCATCATTCTGCTCTTGATGTGAGCAGGGAGCTCCTATTGATCTCTGTAGGGGTTGGTAATGCTAGCTGAGAGCAGATAGGGCACTAGCCTTCCTCCCATGTCTATCTGTGATAACGGCTAAAAACATTAAGTCCTCCCCTGTGGCCAAATTCCCAGATGGTATAAACCAGTAGAGCTTTAAGGTCTTTAGTGGGGCTTTGTTGATTTATACCAGATGATGATCTGGATACTACTTTTCCTACATTTCACTTGCAGGTCATTTTCTGGAAGGGAAGTCTAGAGCTGAACCCCTTGGCAGAGGCCCACAGTCCCCCACCATCCACCCAGCACATGAGGCAAATTTTCAGGTGCCCTGGCTGCTGAGAAAATCCTTAAAAGTTGCAAGTGCCTGGTGAATCATGGTGTCCAGACAAGTGGCTTGTCATAGCCACTGGAAGATGATAAATTGGTGGGATGGGCTGGGTGGTGCTGTGAGCAGCAGGCAGGATGGGTGAGGCAGCATGCCAGGATCCTGGAATAGTTTGGAATTCTTTTCCAGCAGAGCTGATAAGGCAGGGAGTAAAAAAAGCATCCTGGAAAGGATCCATGGTCCTTCCGTCCAGGTGGGAGGCATGATCAAGTAGGTTAGGCAGTACTAAAAGCACATCTTCCTCAAGAGGTTCTCCCAGCTGCCCGTGGTGAGAGGTATCTGCCAGTACCTGGTGTGGCCATCTGGCCATAGAGATGTGTAGGGTGGAGCAATGCAGTGCCCTGGAGAGCACTGTCAATGCCCTGGAGTGCCCTGGGCACTGTCAGCAGTGAGAAAATTTCAGGTCAGTACATTTGGCACTCTGTAAATGCAATCAGGCTTACTTTGTAGACGGTGTGCTTGCTACCTCTGCATCTCTGTTTTGCAGGGTACTCAGGTTGTTAGAGGAAAGTTTTAGACATCAAATCCGTATTTGGCTATTGGATTCACAAGCAGTAAAATTAAAATATATACTTTAAACTTCTGAACTGCAGCTGGCAGGAGACATTAAATTTTGAAACAGTTTGTGAAGATTATTCTGTTTGTTGCCAGTGAAAATCTTGTTTAAGAAACAACTGTTAAGGAAAGATAAAGAATGAAAAACCATCCGTCAAGAGGAGAGTGACCTTGTTCCAGGGTGGAATCAAAACAATGCCCTGGGGAGTTACGTAGGCATTGTTTTAGGATTTAGAACATCAATGTTTGTCGGTAAAATTAATTGAGATACAACATGAGCCAAGCATGCCTGAGCTTGCTAATCAGATAAGGATATTGCAATCATATGACATCAGTGAAAACTGGTGAACATATGTCACGTTATGTATATGGCAAGGGGGAAGGAATGTTCCAGACTACACAAGGTGGCACAGAGATTCCTGGAATGTCAGAAAATCCTGATCTCCCTGGCGCAGACATCCATAGATGAGATCAGATATTAGACAAAATTATACTGAACAGCAATTCCCACTGCTTCTAAGCTGCTCAGAACCAGAAATCCTCTTTCTTGCAGGACTGCAGCTACAGGTATTCCTCGTGGCCTTTACTACAGTCCATATTTTTGTCTATTCTCATTTAGAGGAAGAGCATATGGACATGCCCACATCAGTACATCCATGCAGCCAAAGACATTTATGCTCAGCTGATAGCTAATGGGCAGCAAAGCCCTTGCCCCAGCCCCATTAGGAGTGCTTGTTTATGTCTGGCTTTGTGCAAGAATAATGTATTGCTTTGCTCCTTGCCCATACTTCTGTGGTGGGCTGCTTGACACTTATTTGGACAACTATGGAGGAAATTTCATCTTTGCTGTTTACTGACACCTTTGTAGTGGCTCTTAGTAGAGCAGCTGAGGCCTGAGAGGAGATAGCAAAGGAGCTGTGTCTTCTCCTTTGGCCATCCCTCTGGAGAAGTAGGAAGTGAAGGAATATCCCTTTGGTGCCTGTCCTGGTGCCAGGGAGCTCTGCAGCCTGCAGACTTGTTGCTCTGTTATCTCTCTAAAAACTGAAAAATCACTCATAAGTGCTCATCAGGCTGTGATATCCTTTTCTGCTGTTGTGCTCATAATTTGTGACACTTTTGGCTGAGGCAAGCAACACCACAGATGTGTATGCTGCTTTAGTAGCACTTTGCAGGGCCTATTAATAGCTTGTACCGACAGCCTACTATTCATGATGGCAGGGTGTTATGCAGTGGGACACTGCGACTCTGCAAAGGCTTGCTTGTTCTGCCCCAAGGGAAATGCACAGTCCCCACTCCCAGAATTTCCATGTGTTGCAAGAGGCTGGTGTCACACCGGTGCCTTTCTCTTCTTCTGACCTCAGCCCAGGTGTGCAGAGACTGGGGACACCTGGAAGGGAAGGCTTACGTGGTTCTCTAGGGAAGGGGAGCAGCACCATGAGTACAAGAGTGGCTGCCAACAGCTGTCAGAAGCCTCGGGAGTGCACTCCATACTGCTTTATTAATTATTCTTTGCTAATTATTTCCTAAGATGGAGGGGGGTGGTAAGGAAAGCAAGAGGGTGCAAGGGCAGAGCCTGCTTGTTGGCAAGGCAGAGCAGAGGCACTTGAACTGGCTCTAACACACGCAGAGCAGTAGGAGGTCTGGGGGAATGGAGCTGGACTATTTCTGCTCTGACAAAAGAAGCCAACATTGGCATAAATGTGTTTTTATTGAGCCTGTTCAAAGCGTTCTGAGAAGCAGCAGACACAGAAAATGCTGTGTGCGTGTTCTGAAAATTACGCAGAGTGCTGTGTAGATTGTAAAGGAAAAGTACTCACAAGCAGAGAAGAGCCAAAGCAGGGGCAGCCTGTACTAGTAAAATTCAGCCCCTGTTGTACATATATCCTGAATGGTGTGCATGAATGTGGTGCTCACAGGTAGGCTTGATCACTGCCCTGCTACCACTGACAGGGCTGGGGGGCCCCTTTGCCCCCACCATTGAATTTTAGGAAGAGGGACACTGGCCTTCTTGCCAGAGGTGGGGGCAGGAGAGTGGTAAGAAGCAGCTTCTGACTTTGGTGGGATGCCAGTGTGACAGTGTTTGTGCTTGTCCCTATCATCAGAAAAGAATTTAACTGGAAAAGCTTCATTTTGCCATCCCTTCTTGAAAATAGCCAAGACAGTGTCCCTCACTCTCCTGCCCCCTCTCTGGAGCTGTCTTGCAGCTGTGGGGGCACATGGAAAGTGGCTGTTGGCTGCTGTGTGAGCCCGTGTGAGAGAAGCTATCAGCTGAGGCACTAAGCTCTTTATCTGCTTTCTTTCTTGTAAGAAGCATGGACTAGACTGGCACAGTCATTAGCATTTTTCTGATTTTTCACTGGCTCTTAGAAAATCTGCTCTGAGGAGCTGCTGACTTGTGTAATTGATTGCTCACCTTCTGACAAAGGATGGGTTGCAGCATGAATGTCAGCAGTAGCTTGGAGGCAGTCTGGTGAGATGCCACCTTATTCCTGCAGGGAATGCTCTTCTGAAGACAACAGGCACACAAAAGCAAAAGCAGGAATAAACCAGCTGGGATAAAATCAGAAACAACACCCTTGCATCTGCCCAACCCAAACAGGAGAGCAAAACAAACTTGTGATGAACCCTTTCTAAGATGTGAAGAAAGGTAATCTGTCTTCTTGTCATTACAGTGTTTCTCAGAAGGAAAGGTCAATGTAGCTGAGTAAACATGAAAACTGACCTGTGAGCTTTCCAACCCAACACTGGAGACTGAGATGTGACAGTCCCTGAGTCATGTGTGCTTGTCCAAACTCTACTGAACTTCCTTCACTCCAGAGGTACAGGGGCTAGTCCATGCTCCATGAAGAGCATCATACCGCCCAACACCAAAACCATAGCTGTTCCCACCTGAAACAGCATCCTTGTCACAGAATTTCACTACAATTCCTCTTTGGAGCACCTCTGGTGACTCCAGTGGTGTTACAGTGGAGATCATACCCGTGTTCTTCCTGTTTGGCTATTCACCTTACTGTCTCCTCTCACTTCTCTGTGAAAACTGTTTCAGATTCATCACCTACTAGTTCAATTATTGATTTGCATCTCATTTGCAGTGAACTACAACCACAAGGATATTGAGAGTGATGAGAAAGGACTTTTTCAGCTGGAAACTCTCACTGGCCTCTTCTACATTGATGAAACCTGCAATACAGCTGCATTACTGTCAGACCTCAAAATAGTAGCTGGACTCCATTCTTTTGAAAGGCAATTCACCAGGTTTCAGACACATATGGCTAATTCTTACACACAAAGGCTGCCCTTAAAATCCGAGTGGTAGAAACAAGTAGAGAGTCAAACCTTTGAGAGCAGCTTACTTCAGAAGTCCTTTTGGAATGTGGCTATTTGTTTGCTAAGGAGAGTTACATTTCCTGTCACGGAGTAGTCACAGATATTTCTGAAGGCTCTACATTTAAGAAACAGAGTGTAGCACTGATTGATTCAAGATATCAGCAAGAGCAGTGGCAAAGGATTGTGTATGAAATCACATCAGAACTCCCCAAAATGCGTCCCTTCTTGTTGAAGCCCCACCAACAGGGTTGGCTGCAAAGCGTCAACTCTTTACAATTCAAACACGCACACTTGGAGTGTCTCTGGTCTATCTGACAGAAAATATATTGTGTTGTAGAAACACACCTTCTCTCTAGTTTTCTTCCCCCACCCTCCCTTCTTATATAAACTGGGACCAACCTCCAGGGTGAGAGGCAAGGAGAACACTGGGTGCTGTATTAAAGTACTACATGATCTTTACAGTCTTTTTATGAACTCATGTTCCTTCAGGTGTAGAATGGCTGGGAGAGCATGTTTAGACTGGTAACTCTGAAGTGCAGGAAGAGCCTAGCAGAAACAAAAGGAAGATCTTAATTGCCTTTTTTTTTGGGCAAATTATTACTATTATAATTTACTTATTTTGCCTCAGAAGGAATGACAGGCAAGAATTTCTGTGAAGAGCTGTGTTGCTTATCTTGGCTTGCTGGTGTGTTTTTGTATTTTTGTGTCTGCATTTGTGCAAGCCTTGTGCAGTCTAAATTGTCTTACTCTTCTCCCTATACCTCAAGATCCTGTTTATGAGGAGGGTGCCGGTATTTGAGCCTTTTCATCTCAAGGAAGCAGTTTGCTGTCTGGTACTAAAATAACCACTGCAGGAATCAGTCTGTATTTTTAGGTTACAGGATGAATCAAGGACTGGCCTTATGAATTCCTCTGGCTTCTAAGCTTCCTATTGCACCAAAAAACCTTGCTAAGGTGCTGGGGCAAAACACTTTTAAAGCTAAACACCATGAAGTGCTGCAAGGAGGCTGAGTGTCTGCAGAGCAGCCTTTTGTTTCCTTGTAGAGCAACAGCCATCATCAAGAATTAATGCAGTTTTTGGTGAAGTTCACTATGGCAATCTAGCAAGTCTTTGCAGAGGCTGACCTGATTCAGGGACCAGGCAGAGGAGACCATCCTGGTCAGCTCTAAGTCCCAGGAATACTCTTTTGTGTTCTGCTGACATCACACAGACATCAGCTTGCTATACAAAAGTCCTTGCAGCCTGTGCTGGATGAAGAAGAAAAAGGGTGCCATGAATACCATAATATTAATGCTCAAGTAGACTGGGTTTCAGATTAACATTTAGAAACAACACCAAGTTCAGGCCATGTGCTTTTCAGTACTGCCAGGATCTCTCAGGTGGGATAAACCTGTCTGTGAGGCTGAAGTGAGCTCTTCTCATGAGGCCCTTCATTCTGGCTCGACCAGGGCTCAGTGAGCAAGGTAGAAAAAGGTAAGAGTGAGAGCAGAGGGAAAGCAATCCCAGAAAAGGGCTCATGGTCTGCAGTTTTTGGAAGTCTGGCTCCTCTTCCAAATCAAAGCTAAGTGTTCAAGCCTAGGTGTGTTCAGGCAGCTGAGAAGTTCTTGCTGGCAGAAATACATATGAAACAGCCTCTGGCTTGACCAACAGCACATGCCTACTCAGAAAAGAATTGCAACACTGGTTTGGTGCCTAAACTGCTGTTGAAATCAGAGAGGTTAAGTACATGCTGCTTTGCTGAACTGAGGCTAGAGGCAGGGAGGAAGAGAAATAAATTAGTGAGCAATAATAGTAGAAGAACTTGGGTCTCCCAAACCAACATCAGCACCTGCTCCACCAAGAGCTCTTCAGGGCAACTGCCTGTTGTAGACTGGAAAAGCATTTATTTTGGTTGGACCCTGGACTCTATGTGGGTCATTCGCTGAAATAAGTAGATGAAACTGCTGTCATGGCTGTCTGTTCCTGAATCATCACTTCTTGACACAATTTTTTATGGGAGGGTTCAGAAGCCTGTTTAGCCTGTCAATCCACTGCTGTATCAACAGAATAAAGTTTAGCAGTTTCTGTTTTGAGTGACTGAGGATTAATTTACCAGCAAGAAAGGGAATGGCTGAAATTCCTATATGCTAATGATGTGAAGTGTTGGGTTGGATGGGCAGGTTTCTCATATTCAACTATTGCAAAGATATTAAAGAACTGTTTAGCACTTGATAACCTAATGCACTCACTAGGTATGCAAATCATACATCAAAGACAGATGCTTCCAATCTACATATATGATACTGATAATTTCTCTGTAATGCTAGGAAATTTCTGGAAAAAACCCTACTTAGTGCTTCAATAGGAACACAATGGCCTCCTCCTGATTTCTATGTACTACTTGCAAACTATTTTTAGGGAAACATGGAAGAAAGAACATAGATTTCTAGAGCTCCATTTAATTTAAGTTGAACATCATCCAAAGAACGGTGAGCACAGGAGTTTAGGCAAGACATTTTATTTTTAAAGGATTTACATATGGTAGAATTAGATGTCCTGGTTATTTAGTTGCAATTAAATAGTGTGCCATGAGGTTCCAGGGACTTAATGGGACACAGTGGAACTTTAGGAACAATATGTTGTCCTGGTTACATCACTTCATTGAAATAAAAATAAGAAAAATGAGTTTGACCAGGTATTCTTTAGTACTGAGCACTCTTGAGTGTGAAGCCTTTTTCAAAACACTACAATGCTGAAAAGCAGCTTTGCCAAGGCAGCATTGCAGGCTCCCACTTTGATTGTCTCTTAATAATTTCCATATAAAGCATGTGGAGTCTACAAGAAAAGAACCCAAGCAGCCTGTCTTTTTCTTTNTTTTTTTTTTTTCTCTATCTGCCAGCCTTGCAAAAGTAACCCCAACTTTCTCCTTTCCTGGTACTGTCACCAGCAATAAAGGCTCTGCAGGCCACATGGCTACTTGATATTAATAAATCGAGCAGTGACAGGGAAGGATGCCAGGCCCTGGCACTTGCATGTCTGTGCTGTTAATTGTTCAAATGGTCTCTGGCATGGCCGAGCCTGGTGCCAGCTAATGCTCTCCCAAACAATTCCTGGCACAGGGCTGGAGTCAGTGCCAGCCAGCTCCAGCTCCCAGGAGGTGGGTTGGATGTGGCCCCGCTGTTCTGGAGACAAGGAGAGTTCAATAGAATGGAGGTAGGCTCCTCCATGCCAGTTGGCCTTGGGGCCACTGCACAGTCCTGGACACATTCAGCTTATGAGTACAGATGTAGCCATTATGTCTTTGAGAACACCCCTGCAATTCTGAGGCTCATTTAAAAAAAACCAAAAAAACAAGCCAACAAAAAAACCCAGAAAACAAAACAACAAAAAACCCCACAACAACAAAAACCCACATGTGATTTAACATCAATAGTATTTTACCCTTGTTAAAGCTGACTGCAGTCAGAAAAGCATGTATGCAAACATAGCAACTCTATACAACACATCTCCCTGTGGGTCTTCTGAGTTACATCTCTTTGCTTTGTTCATTAAAATGAATGTTTATTACACTTTGGTCCTGTTAACAATGCATAGACATTACATCATATCCTAAGTCACTATGAAAGGATCCCACTGTTTAAAGACTTAAAGGGGTAAAAACAGGCTCAGTCACAGTTGTAAAGGGTAAAAAACATAGGGATATTAATTTTTGTAAAGGATTTTAAACTTGCATAGGAGATTTCACCCAAGAATCTTGAAGCACTTCTCAAAGCAAGCTAAATATTAATGATCTTCATAGAGAGGCTGGGAAGGAATAGACACAGTGCCTAAGTAACTTGGCTAAGGAGTCTGTAGTGCATCAGAAGTGAAGAGCAAGGCTTAGGGCTTCCCCTGGCCTCTCTGCTGATGGCCTCACAGTGATATGACAGCTCTTGCAGCAGCAGCTAAAAATGGATGAACCTGTTGGAATAAAACAAGAACAAACTTTTGCCTTGGGCTCAAGCAGAACAGAAACCTTTTCTAGACTTAAAACCCATTATTTAACTTCTTTTTTTCTTTTTATAAAATTTTCTCACGCTTCTGCACTTCCTGATTTAGGGTTGGACAGGAACCAGAAAATAAATACTGAAATACCATGAGAAAGGTTATTCTTGTGGTATTTTCACCCAGACTGAAAGTGTGGTGTGCTCATGAGAAAGCATGTCCCAGAAAAATTTCCACAGCAGAGGTTCACATCAATTCAAGCAAGTACCAGACGGTCTGTGAACTTCTGACTCCCTGTAGGTTCCTACATGCTTTTTTATCCAAAAGAAAAAGAGACAGAGATCTGAATATCATCAGTGCTGGATCTGAGCTAATCTCCTGGGAGGGGGCAATGTCTCTGGGCAAGTGCAATGCATTAGTAGTGCTCCTGGTTGGATGGTAAAGCTGAAACAACACCAACCTCCCCTGCCTGCTCCTTGTCACTCCCTGTCAGGGCAAAGTCAGGGTGCTTGGGGGTGTTTTTAGCTCATCATTCCTCCTGGCGCCTGTGAAGAGCCAGGCTGAAAGCATCGCCAAAAGAGCCAGCTGAGGGGGGAGGAGGCTTTGGGAGGAAAAATGGCCCTGGGAACCTGGCATCATTTTTAATATACTTGGTACCAGGCCTTGGAAAATGTTTATATAGCAGAATAATACAGGTGCAATGGCTATACTTTCTTCTAGAGATCACAGCTCTCTCATGCTGTGATTATTGGTTGGAGCTTTTCATAATCTTTTAACATTGATTTGACTCTGCTTGCACTGAAATCCCTCCCTTGAGTTTTTCTAGTGCTGATTCTACTAAAAATGGCACTGTAGGTTTTTAAAGATCCTTCAGTACCTCAAAACTAAAGCCGCCAACTCTGTAGAGTGGTTAGATTATATTCTCTGAATGTACTTATCTTTTTCCGAACAAAAATACTTGGGCAGGGGATTGGAGTGGCCATGTGCACAGCCAGGTGTGTCAGTGAAGAGGTCAGGTGGGTAGAAGTGGAGGGTGGCTCACTGTGGTGCACTCCTGCATGGGTGTGTGCAGGACCCACAAGGTCCAAAGCACATAACCAAAAGGTTGCCTTTGGATGGCTGAATCTTTTTCTGGATAGGAGTTTTCTCTATAGAAGCTCTACAAGGAGACTACCACATGAGTTCAGACTAGATTTGTGTGTACTGTAAAGCTAAAACGCGATCTTGAGAGGGTCACATCATGTCCCTCAGATGTGCTTGTTGTGGAATGTATGTGAAAGGAGGTTGGGTTAAAACCCAGCTTGCTGATTCTATCTGCATCCCCTAAGCCAGAGAGATGGAGCCACAGAGGAACATGAATCCTGTGGCAAAGCAAACATCAGCTAAGGACAAAGAAGAGAGAAGTTCACGGGGAAGTGAGACAGTAACAAAGAAGTAAGCTTGCTTGGCACAGCAGGCATTATTCAGGCTGGGAGATTCAGAGGGTCAGAGGTTTTATCAATGTTGGTTTAATAAATGCACCCACTAGTGTCCCTCAGTGACTGGGAGTCCTCTTCTGTGCCTCTACCACCCTGGTGCCAGTCTTTGTCTAATCCAATTAGGCTGCCCCATGGCAAATCTCTTGCCAGCGTGGCAGAGGTGTTTGCGAGGCCAGGAGCTGAGCCTCCCTACTCCTGGAGGGCAGCGCCTTGATCCCGATGCCTTCCCTAGTCTAGGAAATGGAAGTGCACCTGACATAAGCTACTGCTCAGCAGGGAAACATGGCCTCGTAACATCAATTATCGTGTACCAGACTGTTCCTAAATAAAACATCCACTGGCAGGAGCAGCCCTTTTAAATCAACAGAAAGGGTTTCTGAAGACAAGATTTGTAGTTCACCCTGAATATCCAAGCACAGGAGAAATGTGGGGCAAGAGTCTTCCTGGCTTCAGTCTTCTGACTATCTTCAGTTCTGCTGTGTGGGTGAAAATGGCCTGTCTTCCTGGGAAAAGAAGGAGAGGGGATGGGCAATGAAGGGCATCACATTAGCAGAAGTTAGCTGGAGTACAGGCAGGAATGCCCTCGCCTCTGGCTGGACCAGTTCAGCTATGCCAGGTGGTATTAGTCAGCAAGGCAGTCTATGGTGGGGGAAGAGCCTCAGAAGAGGCAGAAGTTGGCAGCCTGCTAAAATGCCTCCAGGGCTGGTGCAGATGGAGAACTAGTGTAACTGTGCCTTGCAGATCCCAAATGTCATGCTCTGCAGCCTGAACAGAGTACACAGCCCTCAAAGATTCATTCCTGGCATTTATTTCCTTCTCCCTTGCTCCCTTTGAGTCACAGCCTCCCACCACAGCTCCATGGAGAGGGCCATATCTTTGGATATCTCAAACTGGTGTCAATGGACCTCCTGCACTGTGTTGGACCCCAGTCAGGGCATACACAGACAGGCACACAGCTCCAAGGTGCAGCAGCTCTGCCACCTCCCTGGAATAACAGAAGTAAATCACAGCTCTTCTTTGCTTCTCCATCCACATCCGGATCTCATCAGTGGCTCTCTGGGGGCAATGAAAGAGTCAGCAGAAGAGATGCTTCAATTTCCTGAAAGGTCAGATAACTGGGGACACCCTTCTCTTCTAAGGGACTGCTAAACTTGCTGTTGGAGCAGCAGGCTTTAAGCTCTCCATAACTTTGCAGCTCAAAGGACTAGAAATTATGTCTATTTACTTTAAAGTCATTTAAAAGCAGCTCCTTTAAAAGAACTGCTGAGGTCCTGGGAACCTGGAAAGGAGTTTCCAGGCATGTGGCAACTGTCCCTGCAGAGCCCAGCAAGGCCAGCACAGCCTAGGGCTGCCCTGGTTGATAGAATGGGATGGCAGAAAGTTTGCAAGGGAAGAGGAGGAGGGGAAAAGAAAACTGGCATTTTACATTGCTGAGACCTGGCCTGTTCTTAAAACTGTTCTTGCCCTGTGTTGACAACTTGCATGACTCTTTTGTCCCGGAGCTCAAAGGAAAGCCCATGGTGCTCTCATTTGCTGATGGAAAACAGGAATGAATATTTAACTGGCAGTGATGACAGATGAAGGTTTCACATTAGAGAGGGGTCCCTGGGTAAAAATCCCATCCTCATGGGAGGGACTTGCCCCCTTACACCTCTGTGCTACTCTCGGTGCATTGCAACCAGAGAAGGGGATGTGGCAAAGTCTGAGCAACCTTACTCACCTGAAAAGGTAAAGTGCTTTCACTACCAAGCAAGCACACAAATACAATGGCATGTGGTTGTTTGCAGGCCTGAGTGTAGGATAGCTGACCAGCAAGGAGCTTCATCTCCTCTTCACCATACTGTAAATTCTGGTGCCACTGCAGTAAACAGGGAAGAGTGTATGGGAAAAGGTTGGGCTGGCAGAGTCGAAATGAGGGAGTGGGAGCAGGGTTGTCTCTGCTTTCACTTTAGATATCTTAATTGAGGAAATACCAGACTCAATTCACTGACATGTACTCAAGAAGGAGGGCATCAGTGAGTGGAAAATATTTGAGAAAAAGCATTCTGACTTCCTGACAATAAAAAAGAAAGGAAGATTGATCCTTTGATTGATTTATCTATCCATCTGTCTCTATATAAAACAACTTGCAACCTACAGGTTTGAAATGCAAAATTATACCATGGAAGTTATGGCACTCACACAATGGGGTTTACCTTTTGAAGTAAATGCCACATCTATTTCTGCTTCCAGTTATGTGAAATAGTCATATTACACTATTCCAACTACAGAACTAGCAATTTTATTGGCTGTATAGGAGTAAACCAAAGCAGAAGAGCTGGAATTGCTTCTCTACACCTCACACACATACCCAGGCAACCCATAGGTATACGGACATTAGACATCATATACGTGAAAGGGATATTGATAAGATAAAAATCACATTTATGATGCACCTTTGACCACCTCAGCTGTACTCTGTCTGCTAATGCATTCCTAATGGGACTGCTTCTAGCAATCAAAAAGTCTGATCATTTTCAAACAGCCACCATTATTTCTTGCAAATCAACCTGTCAGAATAGGTGCTTCTGTCTGTCTCACTACTCAAAGTATTTTTTCATTCTGAAGTTTTGGATGGATGAAAAGTATTCCTGAATTAGCCATAGGCTTAAGGTCAGAAACCTTTAGGTGAAAGGACAATTCTTTCTCAGTATTATGGCTCAAGGAATTTTTAAACCACAGTTTCAGGTGTTCTGAAGAGGCTAGAAAATTAACTGAAAAATAATAATGTAAGGATGCATTGGAAAGTTTGGGTTTTTTTGAAATCACTTGTATTTCCTCCTGTTTATGAAGCTTGAAAATTTATCTATTCCAAGTATGATTTTCTAGAGATCAGGAAGAGCCACTAAAATATTTTAAAGTAATATAAAATTATCCTTAGGAATAAAACATGTTTTGAAAAGTTTTCTGATAATCTCAAGCTCCTCTCTGGGAGTTATATATACATTTATCATTAAGGATCTGTGAATGAACTAAATTCTCATTTTGTCTATATTCATCATTAGAAACTCACCACAGCTAAGCAAATACTTTTTTTATCCTTCCCATATGTGGTCATTTCATTCTGTCTCTGAGTACTTGAGAAATGAAAACTTGTGGCCTTCATTAAAATGTAAGGAATGTCCTTCAGAGATTTTGAGGAAGCTAATTTGGAAAAAGTTCAGACATGGTTGTTTGGAGTACAGGATTCAGTCTGGGTCAGAGGCGAGTTTTTGATTAGCCACCATAGTGCTAAACAGTGATTGGCTCCATCCTTTTCCTTGGTTTCATGTCCTGGGACCCCCTCTATGACAGCAGCCACTTTCTGGATTGTCCTCACCAGTGGCTGATGTTTGTCAGGAGAAACTATCAGGCTGCTTAAGGTTCAAAGCCAGTTTTTTGGGTTGAGTTATAAGAGCACCTTATGTGAAACACTGGTATTTCCTCTACTTTCAGTTGTGCATCTTGCACACAAATTAGAAGGTGGATTAATTTATCAGCAGTTGTGATTAATGATGCCAGTAATATGAGCCCAAAGTATCCATAAATCATGACCCAGCTTCTCCCTTCCCACCCTGGCTGTTGCAGCTGCCTTAGAAATCATAATGTGCAATAACAAAACATTAAAGCATTGGGGTTCCTCTTAACTGCTTCTGGCTCTTGAGCTTCACAGGCTACTTGGTTCACTGGTATAGCTACTTCTCTGAGGTTCATGGCAAGTTTGAGCTCTGTTGTCCACCACAAAGACTAAATGCCTCTTTCTTGTTTGAATTCAGCTAAGATTCATTAATCCCATTAATCCAGGTGCTCTGCATCCCAGAAAAGTGCCAAATATTGCTGATGTTGTAGGGATAAAAAACACCCCTCCCAAAAAAAAAAAAGAAAAAAAAAAAGGAATAAAAGAACAATTGGCAACTTTGGAGCCTCCAAATTAAGAAAAAAGAACAGAAATTGAACATGGTAGGAAAAAAAAACAACCCAGAAGGAAAGAAGTAGAAAAATGTTGTACTGAATAACATTTTCCCTTTTAGTTTAAACAGAATTTTCTTTTTAGCCTCTTCTGAGGACTTCTTCTGGGTATAATTCTCTCCAATAGCCCTGCTAGCAATGTTGTGTTTTTACCGTAATTTGTTAGTCAAGCATGAACCAGGACCTCTGTGGGTTCCCATTCCCAGCCTTTTTGAAGGCTAAATAGTTCCATTCTCTGCACTCATCTGCTGCCACAGGAGAAGAAAAAAAAAAAAAAATGTAGGAAATTTGGATTCCTCTAAGCCTGGCTTGGAAATTATGCCTTGGGTGATGAAGCCGGACTGTGTCATTCCAGCTGACATTTGCATTTAGCATAGTTAGAGTTAAATGCAAATATCTGGCATGGCACACTGCAATTAGCAGTATCATTTGTTCTCATCTGAGCACTTTGAGGGGTTTTTTGTTCTGTTTTTGGGAACAACTTGTTGGGATGCATTTTTACTGCAAATTTTATAGAAAATATATCTATTTTAATATTAAAAAATGGCTTTTTTTTTTTTTTTTCTGTTGTTGCAGTTATCCTCTGATAGCTACAAGCCATAGAGCATAAAAGATGCTTCGACCAATGCTGTGAAGTTTCCTAAGGACAGTGCTGTTTCAAAAATGCTTGCAGTGTAGTTAGTAACCTCAAGTCTCACTTAGGCTCTTGTGAATAAGAGCCAAAGTTTTGGTCTTGCTCTGAGCACAGCACAGGAAGCCTTGGGAAGTCGGAGAGCTCCGGGTGGATCCTGTCTGCCTGCCTGGAGCTTGCTGCAGGATCCAGTCCAAGTTTGCCTTACAGTCACCAGCCTTGCTCTTCCGTGTGTCATTCAGCTGCTCCGAGCTAGAACTGGGCCCCATGTTGCTTTGACACCGCTTCCCGGCCTCTGCTCTCAAGCCCCATGCAAAAGCCAAGAGTAAAAAATTCACCAGGGCTGCAGACAGAAACTCTGCTCAGAATGGCTGTGCGCATTGTACCTGTCTTGAGAGCTTAGTATTTGTGAAATGTTTTGCGTCCTGTGGAGGGTGGGTGCAGGCTAAGTCACAAAGGGTATTTCTGGGGCTGCAGAGTACACTCTTGGCTTGTAGACACAGCTGCCTTCGAAGACACTGGGAGCGTTTACACACGAAGGATGACAGCAGCCAGGACCAACAAGAAATAGCCACAGGAGCACTTTGAAAAAGCTTTAAGTAGGAGACATGGAGGGCTGTTAACACTCAGGGCCAGATCCTGACCCTCCCACTGGGCAGGCGTGCAGCCCAGCCGGAACTGTGTCGCCTGGCGGGGCTCCATACCAAGGAACAATAATCACGTCTAAGGATGGCAGGCCTGCCTGGGTGGCAGCGCCGGCGTCCTGGGCTCTGCAGACAGTGCACAGCTGAGAGGTCACCGAGGTTTTGAGTCTGTTCACCACAGAGCAGACATTCAGTGATGGATGGCTTCAGAGGAGATGTGGGGGTGTTTGGTGGGACACATGAAGACAGAAGGGTTCTGTCTGCCTTGGCTGTGGCTCCAGTCAGCTTGGACACAAGGTCTGAACCTGGCCTGATGCTGGCTGGTCTGGGGCTGGTGGGGAGGGTTCCATTCCAGGTATATCCCAATGGCCCTGATGGTATGGACTGGCTGCCCATGCGTCCCTCCACTTTCCTTCAAGAGGTGTCGTGGAGGCTTAGGGGATTTGAATCCCTGCCTCCCAGACCTTGTCCACCACAGTCCTCAAGCTCATGTCTGATGGGGCATAACCCCAGGAAATTGTTGCAGCCCAGACTCCTGTGTTCACCACTGGCTGCATCTTTAGTAACTTGGCCCCTGCTGAAACGTGTGGCCCCTTCCTCACACTGCCTTCTCCCCTCTGCTCATGCCCTTGTCTGGGGGACCCACGGCTGGGACCCCCCCGATGTACCTCCCCAAGAAATGTTTCTCTTCCTCTCCACTGCTCATGCCCTCCCCAGCTTGTAGCACACACACTCGCTTGCACAAGGAACACAAACCTAAAATGCAATACATGAATTACGTTAATTATCCAATTAATTGTAGCTACAACACATCTGCTATTGTTTCATGGGCTCTTCTCAAAATCTAAAACAGATTTAAGGGGAAAAAAGGCAAAACAAAATACAAAAAAAAAAAAAAGAAAATCTCTCTGCCAGGGCAAATCCTCAGCATGCTATGAACAAATAAGACATCTGTTAAAAGTAAATTTGGGCTGGGGAGGATGGACTGGAGACAATAACAAGAGCGAGAAATAATAATGACAAGGCAAAATCCCAGAGAACTACACTCCCACTTTGAGCCAGGGGCAGCTCTCTTGTTGCTATGCAGGATTCTTCAATAGAATCTGTGAGCAAGTTAGCTGATCTTCTGAAAGTTAAATTGTAGTAAAACCATCAGAAAAGCCATCAAGCCCTGTCTCTTCATGGTGTTTGTGATCAGAGGTGGTCGGGATGTAGGGGGGTGGAGTGAGAGGAATTAAATCTATGACTAAACATTTTTCACAGCAACAAAAGGACGGCGATTAAGAGATAAATTAATGCTCTGGCAACGCTTCCTGTTTTGAAGGATGCAGCAGCGGGTAATGAATGGCTGTGTTTGGAGTGAGTCTGAAGAGCCTCTTGCAGATCTCTCTGCTCAGGCCAAACTGCAATAAACTGACCCTCCTCGTCTCCAGCTCCTGCAGGAAATGGACTTAAAAAATCTTTGGCAACCTCTGCGCCCCCTTTTTCCCCAGGGTTGTGGTCGATCGTTTGATCTTTCCCTCTTTCTCTCTCTCCCCCGCTTCTAACCTTTTCCAATTCCCCCTCCCTTGGAGTCTGAAGTCTATTTTCGGTGCTCTGCTGTTGAAAGGCTTTGAAAGTTTTGTTTTCAGCAAAATATTTCCTTGAGAGCTCCCGCCCTGTTCCCTGCTCCACACTGTGGGCTTGCAGGTTATGTTTAATGTCCCCTGGAGAGAGTCACGGGGCCCCTCTGCAGCCTGGTCCAGGCTTCGAGTGACAATATATGCCCCTGCATATTTCCAGAAGAAACTCTGAGAAGTGGCTGTGCCTTCAGGCTGGCATGGGGTGTCTGTGACATCTCTGGGTCAGTTCCAATAGTGTGGCCAAGTCACCTCCATGGAGGGGCAAGGACAGAGTGATGGGGAAAGAAGGAATGGGAGCCAGCATGTCCAGAAGGGTAATTTGTAAGAAGGACAGGTCCGATTTTTTTCTCTCTTGCTTTGGTGTGTGTGGCAGTGCCTCTGGGAGGTGCTGAGAGCAGGGAAGGGCTGGCTGGGACCCCTGTGGTTACCCCTTGTGCTGAAACTCGGGTGGGGCAAGCACTGACACTTGCCACCACCGNGCTCAGGAACACAAAACAATTTCCTTGGGATCAGTGCCCGCTTCCTCCCCGAATGAGCTGTGAACAAGGGTTTCCTTGCTGCCACTGTGTCCCACCCATATCCTCCTGAGCCCACCCTTCCAATCTGACAGCACAAACTCCCGAAGGAAGTGTTGAACCAGAAGTTCAGCTGGGGAGGCTCAACTGGGCTTGCTTGGCCATGGCTGGAGCAGGGGGAATGGCAACCTCCCTGCAAAACAAAGCAGAGCTTCACATGAACAATTGGAGGGAGCTCACTCTGACATTGCTGTTTCTCCATGCCATGTCTCTAACATGGTTCTGGGGGCAGCATTGGTTGCCTGCTGTGCGCTGAGTGAGGGGGTCCTTAGCTTAGCAAAAAAGGCTGCTCAAGTTTTAATTCTGCCTGATGCAGCTTTGCCTGCCAGTAAAATGATTTCAGTGTATTTTTTCTCCAAAACCAGATAATAATGGAGGGTCCTTTGTGTTTGAGGCCGCAGAGGAAGAAGGTGTTCATTGTACATTGTGTGTAAGGGCTGTGTGGCACAGAAGTTTGCTGTCACTCCCCAGTGCAGTTGAGAACTTCTCTAGGGCTCCATCAGACACAGGAGAGGGGGAGCCCCAATCCCTGCTGCTTGGTCTCTGCTCTGCAGTCAGTAAACCCATTTAACCTGCTGCTTGAGAATTTGTCCAGGCATCCCTGGGTAGCGGATTCCCCAGTGGAACAGATATTGGCCATTCCTTGCTGCTGGATGCAGTCTGGATGTACACTGACACTGCTCTGCTCTGTGCCACAGGAGAGAGATTAAAAGTGAAGTGTTGACACGCAGCCCTACACAGAGCTACAGGCACTCACGCCCATGTCCCCACAGCTTCCTTAGCTGTCCTGCCTCTAAGGGATCCAGTTATTCCAGTGGCAAAAGAGATGTGCAGATACCCTGTGCTCCATGATGTAGCGGATGGAAGAGGCAGGAGAAATTGGGAAAAAACGAGGGTGACACTGTCCTCAGGATGCAGAGCTCAGAGACAGGGCTGACAGCCTGCCAGCTCCCCTCTGAAGCTACCTGTATGCCTGGCCAAGCTTAGTTATGTCCTGTCAAATTGGTTTTCATGACTAAGAACTGTGGAAATGGTCCTGAGCCCAGAGCCTTGAGTTTTCCTGCTGAATCAAGTCCCAGCAGCATAGAGCTGAATTACTTTTCCCCTCTCGCCCTCTAATAGGGCACCCTTTGCTTGTGGCTGGCAAGTGCAATAAAAATTAGGAACTTAGAGGAAATAGCTTATTTTTTTCTCCCTCCTTTCTTTGTTTTTTCAGCTGTAGCAAGCTGGGCACCCCTTTCCTCTTCTGAAAGGTGTTACAGAGGATATATTAAACCTTCAAAACCATCTCCCATTAGCACCACCTTCCTGATGACAGGGTGTGGTGGGGGATTGTTTGTATGGCCCTGCAGGAAGGGGTGCGGGGACCCCTCACAGTCGCTCCTGGGCTAGCACCCCAGGCAGGAGCTGATCAGCTCCTGCAGGGTTGTGCTGCGCCCAGGATGACTCACTTGAAACCAAGAGAGAAGAAATGCTGCCCCCTCTACCTGGCTGCAGAATTGGGAGAGGAAAAAAAAAATACATTCACCCCTTTAGAGACCAGAGATATCTCGAGATACTGTGTTTTCAGTTCTACGTGCAGATAAAGGGAGGTGGATATTTTAGGAAGCAAATGGTAATGATTAGAGTTTTAAGTCTTAAGTAGTCATTTTGTCATAAAAGACTGAATTTGTATGCTTCAGAAAAATAGTCTTTTTCTCTCAGTTGATGATAGGTTTCCTTGAATTGCCATAATTATTCATCTTTCTATGAATGCATAACAGACAATGACATGTGATTAAATCTCCGCCCAGGGCTTCCTTTCTGAAGATCATAGAGATACACAGAAATCAGTCTCTGCTCTCTTAAAGGTTGTTAATTCCTGTCCCTGGCTGCTGTATATACATATTCAGCATATGGATGCATAGAGAACTCCATGACCTATAAGTGGTTATAGACATGGCTGTGAAAGTAATAAATTTCAGTTCAGTCTCACTGGTGTTGCAGTCTGTTATCTTAGAGAATATCATGTGCTATGCCACAAATTACACCCAAAGACTAACAGCTTTGGAGAGAGTTTGTGATTTGCAAAAAAACCCCAAAAACCCAAAATACCCCAACCAAACAAAAACCACACCCACACATAAAAAACCCAACCCAAACCAAAACAAAACCAAACCAAAAAAACTTAATCTTCCTATAAAAGAGCTAACAAAAACGTTTTTAATCATTTCACTTGACAACTCTCATTAGGATTTGGGGTAAAATTTTTTGGTTTTCCTTGGAAGGTAACAAAGCAAGAAATTTAGTGATGGTGGGGGAATTTATTTTGAGGAATATTGTCTTTAGAGGGCATAAAGGACATCTTTTATATCATCTTGATACTGGTTACAGCCATAGCTTGAATGCAGCCACATCTTATCACATACTTTTGTCAGCGAGGAAAGCTGGTACAGAGGCCATTACACGAGCACAGCATAAAATGCTGGAGGAAGGTTTAATTGGAGCTTTTCCTGCCCATGAACACTGCCAAGACCAGCAGACACAGCTTTCCCAAGGTGCACAGTCCGACAATGAGGCACCTTGGCAGTGGTGTTTGGCTGGGGAGACCACTGCAGGCTGGGGAGAACCTGCAGGCTGCTGGAGATATATTTTTGCTAGGTTACAGTAAAATGAGAAATGATACCGGCCCTTGTTTAGGACCATAATGAGACACAAGCACACCTAGGTCTTACAGTGCTTCAGATCGCCTAGTTAGTTCTGCAGCTGGTATGAAGATGTTTCCCTCAGTCAGCCTCCGTCCTGAGGTACAAAATGAATGACAGGGTGTCAGAGCAAAAGGGGTTCTTATCATTCCCTGCCAATCTGTGCTTTTATTTTTATGCATCTCAAAAGCATGGATGCATTTGCAATCATCTGAGGAGATGGTATTGAACCATTAGCCATTATGACAACCTTGTGCACAGTCAAATCATAGTTCCACCACACTGCTGGCAGTTTTTAGGAGGCCAGAGAGCAGCCCAGACCTAGCAGCGCCAGTGGTGGGTCCATAATTCTGCCCCTCCCCAAGCACAACAATGCCATATTGTCAATATGTGATCATTCAACATCAACAGTCTTCCTTCTCTCTGCCCTTCATCTTTCCCAGTATTGTAGAGTAAATGCCAGAATGTACAACTCCAGTTTGAGATTAATGCCACCCTCATTGTAAATGAGAAAGATCAGCTTTTTTTTTTTTAAATATTCAGAGAAAAGTGTTCTTGTTTGTTTTCTGTTCTTGCAAATATTTTAGCAAGCAATCCTTGTTTCTGTTTTTTATTCATTGCAAATTTTCCAGCAAAAGAATAAAGGTTAGTGTATGCCATCCATTCTATTCATATATTGAGATCTTCAGACTTCAAAAGATCAGAAAGATTCAAGTGCATATCAGAAGGCTCTGCTGAAAGTCAAAACCATGTTAGCTTGGCATAAGTGACTTTTTAATTGAGATACACAGTTTAGATGGGAAAAACTCTTTGGCTAAGGGTGTCTGCCTATTCCTGTACTATGGAAGACCTAAATCATCCCACAATCTTCTTATAAAATGAAAAGGATACTTCAGCCCCACACAGCTGCTTTTCATACTACAGCCAGGCGATTAGGTCTCTTGTTTAGGTGAAGGAACTAGATTCTAACTATTGGAGGGTTTAAAGTCACTAGTACAATTGGTTGGAAGTCAGTGGATTTTTTATTTAATTGTGGGAACTTCTTGTCACAAGTTTCTGAGTACATGTAGGTGTAACCTACCTGAGATTAATGCTTTGCGATGAATTTAATGCTACTGGAGAAAATAACTTGTCCTGAGAGCCTTTCCACCTCTTCCCTAGCTGAGATTCCCAAGCAAGGTGGGAATCCCTGTCCCGGTGGAACTTGGTCAGAACTTCAGGGGCAATTCAGACAAGATGTTTGGTGTTTTTGCCACGTGGGCAGAAAAGTCTGCTGTGAGGAATATGCACAAGGAAATGTCATGTCAAACAGAGGAGTGTCTTTAGAGCTGGATGTCAGATTAAGAGGATGACTTTGGAGGTCGGGACTTTAAGTCTGTCCCAGGCTTGTCTTAGGTACCGGTATCTACCTTGTGATCTGTCCTTGGAGCCTGGATATGTTTGCGCATTTGGCCCTTAGAACTCCTCAGTTACAACCCACGGTACTTTTGGCCTGTGATTAGCCAGTCAATCCATATGGCAACATTACTGCTTCCTGGATGGATGCCAAAGCTTGATACATGGAGAAATGAGGACTAAACCAGGACAACCTCTCTGGTACATCAAACAGCCCAGGGCCAAAACAGGAGCAAACTGGTCAAACAGGGTAGAGAAATGATGAGGGATTGACAGAAAATGTGAGGTAATTGCTAAAAAAATTAAGGGAGGGCAATAAGGAGGGGAATTAGAAATTGCTAAGAAGAAAAAAGCTTGTTCCCAAACCTTTGCTTGCTTTCAGAACTGAATGTCACAAAGAGGTATTTAATGCCCTGAAAATGTGGGTAGTTGGTTTTCTTTGTTACTGCTTGCTGCCAAGAAGAAACTAAGGGAGTCTAATCCACTCCTCCTTGGCATGCCCTTGAATCATTACTCAAGAACAATTCTAGTGAAAGAACTGGGATCATATTAGTGAAAAATTGATTTAAGACTCACTTTTAATAGCCTGAGCAAACACACTGGCCTTCACAAACCACAGAAGGGCTGCGTAGCCTGTCCTTATGAGATTTCCAGGCTAGTTCTGTGGAGACATCTGTGCCTTTCCAGGATGCTTATTTGTATCAGACACATCCACCAAATCCTTAGTATGTAACCATGTGTGTTTGACTTTAAAGTCAATCAACTGAAGTACTGGTGTCAGTCCATGTCTAGAAGCCTGTGCTGTTTGGAATGCCAATACCTGACATCTAGCAATAGAAACAGTTGGAGAGATCATCAGAGCCCTGTGTTACAGCTTCAGGAAAATCCATGTGCAAGGGGGGAAGAAATCTGGAAGGACAGACTAGAACAATTGTAAATATTTTGCTTTTAGGAAACCAAGATTATCTTTTCCAAATGGAGACAGCTGGTAGGTATATGAGAGTTGGGTAGTGACAGCAGCATTTTCTTGGAGCATTCTCAATTGAATTACACAAGTCTTTGTTCACTTCATGAGCATCAATACTGCAACTGTGTCCCAGCACTTGCTAGGACCCTCTGAGAAAGGTTCTTTGAAATCATTGCAGTTTCATCCTTTGGTAACTATAGTAAGCCACTGGTTTCTCCTGGATTTCATACACATCAGTATCTGAAATCCCCAAAAGTTCCTGAACAGAGCATCATAAGGTGGCGCATCAGAGTTGCTTTGTTAGCCAAATGAGAATTCTTTGCACAATTTGCAGAGTTTTCAAATATTTCACACCTTAATTAACTAGATGCAGACTTAATTTAATAGATATAAACATATCTAAGATCAATTACCTACGGATCTGTCCAGCCACTTATCAGAACTTTCCTGTAAGATAAATCTTTATGGCAAATACCACTCGATTAAATATTTATGCAGAGATCAGGAGAGGGAGAATCCAAATAATTTCCCATGGGGCTCCTTTTTTGCCTTCCCTTGTTCTTGTCCTTACAGAACTCAATTATATTCCTCTCATTAAAAAAGGTAAAATATGTTTTTCGATGGTTTTTAATGTTCCTGGTAACATTTTGTTTGAGGAATGGGAAGGGAGGGGAAAAGCTGGAACAGGAGCATAGAGGGAGGGGATGGAGATTTATAACAAGAAAGCAGTTTTCCTTGAAAGAAGGAAGAACACAGGATAGGAACTGAAGGACAGCCAAGGAGACCTTCGGAGGACATCTGTGTTACTGTGAGGCTGCAGTTCACTCAGTGCCTTTCAGCCTAAGTTCTTTCCATTCCTGAGCAGCAAACCAGTGAAGCCACTGTGGATTCACAAGCTTTAGGTGCAAAAGTGTAGCCTGCACATGGTTACCCATCTGAGCTGAGAATCTGGACCCTGAAGCATAAGTCCTCCAATTTGAATTTATAATTGCAGCTAAAGAATGTGCTCAACAGCAGTGATCAAGTCAGTTACATAGTCATGTAAGACCATGACCCTTCTGCTTCTTATAGTCAGATGCTATTCTCTAGGCCATGTTATCTCTTGTAATGCAAGCAGGCTGGATTAATTAGGGCTATGTTTTCTCTATTGTGACTTCAGGGAGGTTATAAGAAGGATGAATTTGTCCCTGAGGACAGGTCCAATTCATAAATGTAATGTCCTTGTCTGTTTCACTATGCCATGACTCTAGAGCTGGCTCAAGGTTTCTCAGCAGTGCAGGCAAAACTAATTCCTCTGCTTCAAAAATGAAGGCAAACTGTTCTGAAAATTATGCATTTAGTCTCTGGTTACAGCAAAGGGCATTTCTGAGAACGTGAGAGGGCAGTGACCTAAGGCACAACAGTGAAGACCTTTGGCTGTTTGGGGATTATTTGGAGCCTTGGCTAAGGAAAATCAAAAAGATGGGGAAATGAAAGGTACAAAAGGATCCATGGGATGCTCATGACAGATGGAAAAGAAGGGTTGAGAGGTATCAGTGAAAGGGCTGGAAGAGATGATCAGGGGAGGCATTCAGCAGCTGTTGGAAGAAGGATTTTCCCTTTCCCTTAGCCCAACACCTTACTGATTCTTCCCTTCTCCTCAGTTCTATCTCTGTGTGTATGAAAGGAGGCTGTGAGTGCCCCAGCTGGAGGTCATAGACATGTTTGTTCTTTGGGCAGCAGAGCTGAAGTAACCAGTTTCCTGGAACATTACTTGGGGCTTGCATTGGATTGTCTGGTATCTAATAAAATGTAAGTGCTGATCTGTTTTTCCCTCTATGGACATTCATAACATCTCTTTCCCAGGAGGATCTTCACTGTCTAATAAAGGTCACATTCACACTGCAGCCTTCACAACCACAGGGCCACTAATTGGGTTTTCTCCTCTAGCCAGCTGCCAGTTTTCATAAAATGTGTTGGAATTTAATACCTTGGAGACCTCCTATTGTCTGTCAAATATTTTTGAAATTGGTCAACAGGTTCAAAAGTTATGGGTGAGGGAGAAGCACAGCTGAGTGCAGATAGACAGGTGAAGAGACACACACATAAGAGTGATATTGCAGCACTACCTCTTTGGAGAACTGTTTTGAAAACAAATGGATGACACTCTGGCCAATGCTGCTGCTCTCTGCTGTGTGACAACTGCAACCATAATACCCCCAAGCATCAGCAGGATGAGTCTACATCCATGTTGAAAAGTATGATCTTTTCCTTGCAAAAAACCAAAGAGCACTGGGTAAACCCATCCATCTGACATAAGGCTCTTTTTTACTGAATGTTTGGTTTCAGATTTTGTATGTGCCATCCTTCTCTATGCAAAATTACTGATGCTGGTATACAAGGATGTGTCCTGAGCAAAAAAAGGTCAAAAAATCCTACCTGTGCCTTGCAAGGTGAAGATGAGAACATTACACCCACGTGGTTTCTTCAGTGCATCTTGGCACCTAACAGACTGTAGTCCCAGCACAGGTTACTCTTCCTGGGTCTCATCATGAGCATAATGCACCTCACAAGCTAGGTTGAGGTGGGATCCTGTATTCAAAACTCTCCTCACAAGCATGGTTCACATGGCTGTGGGAGAAAATACACAATTACTCAGCAGAGGATGTAACAGCAGGCATGCTCCTGCAAGCTGAGATATTTATGGAGATTTCTCAGTATCCCTGCCCCCTCCTGCATGATGGCGACACCGAAGAGTAGGGCTGAGTAAATAATTGTAGTTTTTGTTTGTCTTCCAAAGACACTCCATCTGATAGTGAATAACTGGTGGTGACTTTCCCACATGGGGCAGTCCCACTCTGCATAGAACATTGAAATGCCCCCCAGAAATGGGACAAACGAGACTTCCAGCTCAGAAGTGATGACATGTACCAGAGATGAATATTTACAACCTAACCCTGAACAGGTATTCAGATCAAGCAAGCAGAGTCAGCAGGGGACTGAGAACACCTTTTCCATTGAACCTGCTGCAGCCTGGAAGTGTGTGCATTTTCCCAGCAGGAAAAAGATGTGGATTTATAGCCTTTAAGATGATGGAGCAATCCACATTGATGTTGCCCATATATATGATTGAGTATTCAAATCTCACTGGGTAAAAGGACTCAATGTCTACCTATTCTTTTTTTTTTTTTTTTTTTTTTTTTTTTTTTTTTTTTTACAAATCTTGTCTGCCCCGTCCTCCTTTTCTTTCTCTTTAGTTTTGGTCACTTTACTATTCAGCACCAGCAGCAGTGCAACACCAGCAACAAAGCTTTTCCCTTAAAGCATTGCATCTTCAGCTGGTGCAGGCTTGTTGCACAATCAATTGAAGCTGTGCCTATATTGCAATGGGTTGTTTGGGTGCTCCTAATCTTGCCCCAAGAGCCAGCTGCTTCTGTATGCGCCTGACTGCAAGGATGTGCTAGTCAATGGGATTTCAGGTTGGATTTCCAATGAAACAGTGAGTGCAGCTCTGGCATCCTCGAGCAGCATTTTCCAGGGATTCTTTTCAAGGAGATTTCTGGGCTGAAGCTTGGTGTTATAATTTTAACACAATCCTTATACATTTCAATCCCAGCCAGTGGCACTGGGAATATTTTCATGAATCACAGAAATGTCGAATCCTTGTTAGGATCCTGCTAAGTTCTTTGCCTTAATAATTATCTTGTGGGTTAGCTCAGTCACTACAAAACTATAAGACAAGTAAAACATCCCTGAATCTTATGCTGGAGTCAAATAACTCAGCAGTGCATTTGAATGCAATGGGAAGTGGAAGTTTAAGATCAGACAGTTCAGATTAGCAGGCCAATGAACCCTCCCCAGTGGCCAATGAGCTATGCAATTCATGATGCTGCTCTACTCGTGCTTTTGTCAGAGGTCATGAATCACAAGCATTTTTGACAGCACAGCACAATTTCTGCATTCACAGCCCAGAAAGCCAAAGTGAGCGAGGTGGCAGCACAAAAATGAGTTTGTTTTCCAAAACCCTCCAGATCCACTCCAAGCTTCTGAGTCACTCTGGAAATCTCACTGGAGAGAAATCAGATGCTCAAAAAACTCAGCTGCTGGATGACTGGGAATGTTGATCCTAAAAATGTGTCCTATGTTTATCAGACAGGAACCTAAGAACTTGATTCCTTGAGGGCAATGTTTATACCTTATTCAGCATGAGACCAGTGTGCTGTTCCCACTGATTTGGGGGAGAGATGTTGAAACATGCCTTATGAGAAACCTTTGGATTCAAAGGACCAACTGGACTGCAAGGTGAGCTGTAGAATGATTCAGAGGAGGCTGAGCATAATGAGGAACGAACTGTCCTACCTAGCCTACCCTCAGCAATATAAGGTTCTGTTCAGGGATCAAAGCCTCTGCTTTGGTGAGGACAATCTTCTGCACTTGCACATGGGTGAGCTGTTTGCTCTCCTTCCACTGGAAAATATAGGTATTTCTGTAGTAAGAAGCTTTCAATGGATGAGTGAATGGAACTGTGATTTTACTTCTACTGTTGAAAGAGAAAGAGCATTTTCTGGGCCCCAGTGCTGCTCCTGCTCTTATTTACAGTTTGGGAGATGCTAATGGGGTAGGGAGTCTGACCCTCATGGTCTGATCCTGCTTCACTGCAGGGAGGGAGAGATGAAATAGCACCGTTCACTGAACTTTGCAGCATGGACCCATGTTTGGCACTCATTAAGTATCTGAAACCGTCATGCACCACAGTTGTATGGATACTACGGGATCATAGTTGGAGGGCTGGACTTCAAATGAAATCCAGACAAACTGATATTCTAGCTTAATTTATTAGAAAATTTCTCTTCTTGCTTTGAGTGTATCAGTGATATCTGGTGTCAGTGTGATAGATTGTTCTATTTCCATCTTACGAAACCTGCAGGAAAACCCTACTTGTGAACAAATAGGTCCAAGCCAATTTTTTTCCAAGTCCTAGGTTGGGACAGTGGTGGACTGTACACAACAGTATAGCTCTGTCAATATTGCATGCTAAGCAAGGATATTTCCACTGCTCTGTGCAATTTATCTGCCTATAAAATGGTGAAACTGCTGATTTCATACATAAAGCTATTTTGAGAGAGCTCAGTGGAAGGTGCAATAGAAAAGTTGCCCAGAATTACCCCCCAGACAACTGGAGAAAGCACATTGCTGATGATGGCACAAGTTTCACATGATTAAAGCTAGTTTGTAATAGTTGGTGAAAATGAGCACCTCCAAGTAAACTTGTGAGGTTTTTCTTTCTGGGGTTACTTTGCACTACCACCCCTGTTAAATTTATAAATACCAGGTCATGGTGACTTCCAGAGGAACAGACCCTCCAGTGAGGATGTCTTGCCTCTGGATGGGCAACATCAAATTCTTCCTTAATAAGCTGCTCTCATTTAGACCAGCTGCAAACCTAGCATGCCAGTGCAAATTTCCCATTTTGCTGACAATATTGCTTGTGAGCTTTGTTGCATTTACAGTGCCTAAATCCCTTCATCTGGAGCCTGATATCAGTTACGTCTTGGTGACTTTGGATCTCTCTTCAGCCTCCAGAACAACTACATTGAATTTGAGTACTTCCACTGAAAACTTCACTTCATTGCAATATCAAAACAGTCAGAGAGTAAAGCCCCAACCCTGAGGAGTAATGAGAACATGGGGCCTGACATGGCTGCATTTTTTCCAGCAGTTTTCAGCAGCAGTAAGCTGAATTCTGCGTTGATGTACATCCATGTGGCTTCACAGAAGGGGATTTTTTTTCTCCAGTCATTTTTTATGGAAGGGGTGTCTGACGCCTGCACGTATGATGTGACGTGGAAGACCCTACAGCTGAACAGCTGCAAGAAGGAGCCTCCTGTTATCTATTGTGCGTGGAGCCTACCCTGTAGGTCCACATCGGCAGCCACATATGGAGGGAACCCTTTTCATCTTCTCCTCGCTGCCTGCTGAGGGCTGCTCCCGCGCGGCCGTGGAGGGCCGGGGGGCCCACGCTGTACAGTTGTGGTTGCGAATTCCTGGGTGGGGAGGGGAGCTGCAGGGCTGCATGGGGGAGGCTCGGCTGGGGCCAGGGCGGGATCTTTTCAATGGCAGCGCAGAGGAGCTGGGGATCTGTTCATTAAAACGCTCGCAGATGGTTTAGGTTATGGGACACATGTGTGCGCCCAGCCGCATGACGCTCATCCCAGCCAATTACCCGCCCGGGAGAGGGACACCGGCCTCTCCTGCCAGAGGGATGCTGGCCACACTGCTCATGGCAGTGGGAAGGTGGGAGCTGCTGCACCGTGGGTGCTGCAGTTGGCAGGCTCCTTTCCAGGTGGGCACCAGCCGTCTGTTGGCTGTGCCCACCGCAGAAGCAGGAGGACCTGCAGCTGCAGACCGAGCCTCGGGTGCCACTGAAGAGTGGAGCCCAGGGGCTCAGCCCTGCTGGTGATGTAAATTTGCAGATGCTCAGGAGCTTGAGCAGGTTGCCAGCTAGGGAGAAGCTGCTTTTGGCTACTTCAGAGCTGGCCCGTGGCATTAGGTGGCTCTGGGTTAAAGACGACCCAGCTCTCTGCCATCATGTTGGGGTGTAAATGTGGCTTATCACAGCAACCAGCTGGGGTTGCCAAGCATGGCTGCATGTTTAGGCAACTTGTGATTTGCTTGGGCTGATTATCCCTTTGACTTCAAATATTTTCACTGTATTGCTGGCATTTGGAAATTTGGATACACAATGCTATTTGGGTCTTTGTTTTGTAAAGCAAAATAACTTAAATGCTTTCAGGACTTTGCCCACAGCCATGCCTAAAGTCTATGTCAGTGTAAGGAATTGAAGCAAACTCTTCTTCCAAATCCAGGGTGCAGATATAAATTCTGGGGTCAAATATGATCATCTCTCAGCCACTTGCTGGTCCAGTAAATGGTGGTTAGAATTGCCTGAGCCTTTTCAACTTGGAAGGCAACTTCTTTCCTCTTGGTGATAAAATTAAATTTTCTGCTTAAATTTGTTTCTGAACCCTTTTCATTCTTGGAAAGGAAACCATTTTAGTGTCAGAAATATTTAATTCTAAAAAGCTGTCTGGAGTGGCAAAGACAAACCAATCAAGTGCAAGAAAAAACAGTCCATTAAACCAACAGTAAAAACAAATGCTGGAAAATATTAATTGGAAACCAAGACTTAAATAGTCTATTGAATGAGGAGCTTCCATCAAAATTTAGAAGTTTTCTAAAACAAAATTTTTTTTGGTGAAAAATGAGTCTTTTTGCTAAGAGGCTGAATGTTATTAACAGAAGTTATAAAACAGGAGAGGAAGTGATGGAGAGGTGCATTAATTATTTGAATTAAGTAAATAACACAGTGCAAGCTAATCAGTGTTTCTCTACTGTGGTCTGTATAGTCAGGGATGGCAAATTTGGCAAATTTGGTGTACCTGATATCAAAGGAGGTAGCTGAAGTATTAAAAGATGCAGTGAGCATTTTGTGAGTTCTCTGAGAGTTTGTAGCCTTGATCATGGCTTTGCAGTGCTGCAGACATGAGGGATTGCTCCATGGGCGCTGGGACCTGTGTGACAAGGCTCAGCAGCTGGGGCAGAGTGCCCTGTAGCAGTGTTTCTGCCATGCCTTGAAGCCTTGATTGGCCGTACTGCCTTGGGGATTGCTGTTCTGCCCTTCTTGGCAAGAGTCACCACCTTGCAGAGGTGTACAGGGTCTGTTGGGCACATCTCTGTGGCATTTTGTGCGATGGTTAAAGCCCGAGCTAATACACGCATGCAGTTTTTGATCATGATGCACTATGGAGCAAGTGATATATGCCCACAAAAAGCAATGCTGATGACCTTTAAATCCCATCAGAAAACAGTCTGAACTCTTAAGTCATTGAGGCACCTGAAGAAATGTTCCCATTACTGCTGTCAGCAGTGGTGGCAGTGACACTGGCTGTGAGGCAGTGTTGTTTCATGGGGTCCTGGCATCTCTTCCAGAAGTAGAACCAGAAGAGTCAGAAGAGGGAAGAAACCCTGATTATAAATATTGCAGAGACTTGCAAGAAATTTCCTCACTTCTGTTTATTCTCATATTTTTGATTATAAAAATGTCTGAAGTGAGATCAGTAAATGTATTGATCTGAGGAGCCAACAAAACAACAGCAACGAGAACTAAGCCAGAAAAACCCTCCCCACAAAGTCATCTCATGAGGAAATCATGTGGGTCTGTGAGCTCATTTTGGCTGGAATACCCAGTCATGCAGATTTTGCACTGTCACAGGACACTTCTTTACAGAAGGTACTTCTGTAATTCAGCTATTTTCTCACCATCTTAGGTTAAGTATGGGACAGAGAGAGAAAAGTACATGTGTTATTCTGCTCCGCTAAGCCAAAACTAAGCACAGATGTACTGCAGCCAAGACTGTTTAGCTGAATTGACTGTTTGCCATAGCTGCTTTCAGAAAACACATAAAATCTCTGGCCTCTGTCACATGAAGAAATTTGCCAGAGGGGAGCTCACTGTCTTGCCAGAGACAGTGTTGCTTCACATGAGCAAAAGGGCACAGTAGTATGGTTGCTTGCAGGGCTAGGTTTTGAGGAGGTGTCCACAGCAGTATGCAAGCTTGCTCAATTGATTAGGCATTAGATTAAAAAATGTATGCAGAATAGTCTCCTCACCCTGTTAAAATATTTGTGTTTGGGTTTGTTGCATGCATTGATCAAGTGCTGCAATACCTGTCCACCCATGGCAGTCGGAAGAGAAACACAGGCTTGTGCCAATATTTTGTTTTCCTGTAGAGAGTTGATGAGTCCAGCTGAAATGACCATGGTCAACAGATGTCATTTGGGATGGATACTAAAAGGATGAGCTCCAGAGGGAAAGGATACAGTGAAAAAAAAAAAATCATCCCATTTCCAGTCTAGAAGAAAGAAACTTTGTACATACTAATCCACATCCAGCTCTGCCAGCCTCAGTCGAGGAAGGAAATAAAAACTTTTTCAGAAGAAATTTAGCTTCTGTTAGGAAGGAGTTAATGGGAATTGTCTGTTATTCACCTCATCAAAATTGAATCATGTTGAAATTTTTGGGCACAGAAAGCTTATTATCGTAATAGCTTCCAAAGGAAATGTTCCTGAAGCATCTCACCACCCTGTTGTGGTGATGTCTAGGTGCTTTCTGGAGTTGGTGAGCTGGCAGAAAGCATCAAAACATGCACAATTTATCTTTCAGACAAAAATAAAGAAAGGAAGGGACTTCTGTTGTTCTTTTTGTTTTCCATTGACCCTCATTTTAATGCAGACTGGCTCATTTTGCCAAGACAAACATGATGTGTTGGCTCTGCTGCTGAGCATGGTGTTGGCTGAGGGTCAGGGAGTTAGCAAGATGTTTGAAGAAAGAAAAGTGCCCATCATGAGGCAACTGGGCAGATCTTGGATACTTAACACCTGGGTCAGGAATGGCTTCCACAATGAGACATTTTTACACACACCAATTAACCAAAACCACCACAGCTTTAAAAAAAAAAAAATCCCTTTTATAATGATGCAGGACAGGTAAAAGTTTTTCCATGCTAAGTAATAAGCACAGTACACAGAAATCAGCAAAGCTAGGATTTCACCTTTTATCTCTCTGTTAGATTTTGGAAATGACTGGGTGTTCATTAGGGACTTCTTGTTTCCCTTTATTTTTCCTCTATATCACCCCAAATTATCATCCAATATTATTGAAAAAAGAGGGATCTGAGGCAGTGAATTGCTTCCTGGGTGGATGCGTGGGGATATGGTTGCCTCTGATTTCCTCTCTTTCTGTCAGCAATATTAACAGTAGTGGTTTTTTGCTGTAGGCTCAGAAACTGTACTGTTATGAAGGAGAGGGAGAAGAAGATGCTTCCCAGGTTGAGGACATAGCCTGTAGGCCTTTCTGCATCTCTCCAAGAGTCCCTGGGTTTTGCCTTTCTTTTACTCCTGCTTGCTTGGTCTCAGCCCAGGTGCTGGTGGCCCAGGGGCTGCGGTGGAGAACAGAGGTTGTGAGCTGGAGGCCAAGGTAGCCCTGCTGGCAGAGACCTATAAGAGTGAGAAGACTGGTGCTCCCTTCTGTCCGTGATCGAGGAGAGGAGCCCAGAGCCAGCCCTTCCCCAGGAGGGAAGACCTTCAGCATCCAAGCTGCCTTGCTGGGGCTGGGCACTGGCATCAGCTTCCCTGTAAGCATGTGGTCCTCTGCAAACCTTGGAGCCTTTTCCTCTCATCTGTGCTCTGACATGCCTTTGAATGCAGGATTTAATTTGGACTTTTTTGGAACAGACTGAAGAGGGTGGGACTGTTGTCACAGTTTCCTCTGCTGTTTATTTTTGCACAGTGCACACTTTCCACAGTTGCCCAGAAAAAATTCAGGAATTATTTGCAGAAAACTGTGCAAATCACCTGAAGCCATTTGTTTATAGTTGAAAATGAGGCATTAAAAACAATGGGTTGAGTAAAGCATGAAAGTAGATCAAACCCAACCCCATTTTAACTTCCTTTCCTTCAAGATCACTTTGAACCTACAGTAATTATGATTCTTTCTGCTAGCTTAAATCACCCTTGCCCTCATTAGAGCTGTGCAGAGTGACCATTTTCCATTTCATGAGTTGCCACGTGTAAAAGCCGCTGTGTTTGCAAGTATTCAGGCATACCTGGCTGCACTACACAAGTCATAAGTGATAACAGTCATAATTAATATCCATTATACACCTTCCATGTACACTGACATCACTGATAACATCAAGCGCAATTCATGTGGTGCTATGAACAGCAAGCTTCAGTCTCCTTTGAGGCATCCTAGAGATGGGCTTGGTGGTTGTACTAGGAAAGAGGTTCCTTTTATAGGCACTCACCCTGAGTATTTTGAGGTGACACAAATGACCTGAAGTCACATCCAGAGTATAGAGTTTCTGTGGGCTTAAGAGTGGGAAGAAGGAAAAAAAAAAAAAAAAA